>BQNB010110684.1:0-22504 GCA_026074375.1 Tanacetum coccineum | reverse complement strand
TTATTATTATTATTATTATTATATAAATATGAAAATAATAATAATCATAATAAACATTATTATTTTATATTATTTGTATTATATTATATATTTATATTTTATATTATAAATTAAATATTATTATTAAATATTTTATATAGTATAATAATAATATTATACTATTTATTAATTATATATTAATTATATTATATATTTATATTATTTATTATTATTATTATATTATTATTATTACTATTTATTATTATTTATATTATATATTAATTTTATTTTTTATTTTTTATTATATATTTATATTATTTATTATTATTATTATTACAATTTATTAATATTTATATTATTATATTATATATTAATTATATTGTATATTATTTATATTATATATTTATATTATATTTATATTATTTGTATTATATATTTATATTATTTATTATTATTATTATTTATTATTTATTATTATTATTATTATTATTATTATTTAGTGTTATTTATAGATTATTTTTATTATTATTTATTTAATATTATTAATAATATTATTTATAGATTATTATTATTAGAATTATTATTATTATTTTATTATTATTTAGTTATTAGTAATATTGATATTATTTTTATATTTATTATTATTATTACTATATATAATAATAATTATTATTATTATTATTATTTTATAAAAAATCACTTTATTATTATTTTATTTTTCTTTTAATTTTTTTGAATTACATTACGTTGAGGTTCAACCAAACACAATGACACAATACATCAATTACAATTCCAACACATTCCAACTCTTTGAATTACAATTCATTCAAATTACAATTCCTTTGACAGATTACAATTCATTTCAAAACATACTGCGAACCAAACGCACATCTTGAGTCTTTTACCGTATGTCTTAATTGGGTAAAGGACTTTCCTAGAGTATTATAAATAGCGTGAGGCGTGACGTGGCGGCATGACCAAGCCTCACGCCTTAGGATTCATGGCGAGTCATGGCGTTCTTTAAGGCGTGACTTAAAGCGGCACAATATATGAGAATATTAATAAATTTGTATATTTATATCATATTTGAAATATACTGAGCTACAAAAAAGTGTCATACATAAGGAATAAAGTCAAGAAACTATCTTTGTATGTAATATTTTTCATTTATATATAAAAAAAACTATTTTTATCGAAATTGAATTCAAAAAGCCTCTACGCGTCATGTCTTATCGCGCTTTATCACATTTTTCACTTTTCATCACACGTCACGCCTTAAGCCTACGCCTTGGTCTATTGCGTAGCGTGAAGGTTACGCCTCGCGCCTTTGCGAGGCCTTAGCGGCGTAATGGCGGGCCTTTTTGAACCCTGCTTTTTAGCTACAATTTTAATGTACCAGGATTCTCTAATAAGCCAAGAATAATGACATTCTATAATCAAATTAATGTATTTCTCTGGTAATATCATATTTACTCCTAATATTAAGGAGTAAACTTTTCATCTGCAAACCAGAGGTTTTTGTACGTTTGTCTAAGCTTTTATTCGTTTGTGTATTTTTTTACGTTTTTGTCCGTTTTCATACGTTTTTATATGTATATACGTTTTTTACATTTTTGTACGTTTTAAAATATACAAAAAAGTATTAAAATGTACAAGAACGTACAAAAACGTATGAAAACGGATGAAAATGTATAATAATGTACAAAAACGTTAAAAACATATATAAACGTATGAAAAAAAGAAGAAAACAGATGAAAACGTAAGAAAACGTAAAAAAAATACTAAACGTACAAAAACGGACGAAAACGTATAATAACGTACAAAAACGAAAAAAAACGTATGCAAACGTATAAAAAAAGTAGAAAACCGTATAAAACGTATGGAACCGTATGAAACCGTACAAAAACGTATAAAAATGAATAAATCGGATGAAAACGTATAAAACCAAAAAAAGATTGAATTATTGAATTATTGTATAAAGAAGGAAATAAGAGGTTTTGAATGTCTGAATTATTAAAGTGAAAGCAGTGCTTTCACCTTCTTATGTCTAAAAAACGCACTTCTCCTTCTTTCCGCCCACAGACAAAAGAGACAAAGAAGTGCTTTTTTATAAAAACAAACGAAACCTTAGTACTAGCTTTAAAATAAGCTATTATAAGAAAAACAACTTATTTCAATCACAAATAATCAGACAAACAGTGTGCTTAAAATCTACAATACCTACAAAACTACATAGGTAGCTGTATCAAACACCAATAAGCTAGTAGATAAGCAGATATAAGTTTGGCCCATGTCATAAAGCGTGTCGATGGCAATCACATGAACAAATCATATAAATTAAGATTTAAATTTGTTTCAGTTTTGGACTATGCTTTACTGTAATGGCAAGGAAATGAATTACGCAAAGCCCGTTATTATCACTATGCCTAGGACTCCTTCCTAGAACATCAATTTGAGAAGCTTTATGCACCAAGGGTAAATGCTTAGTTATCAATCGCCAACGGAACAGATTCTGCCTGTAATTTCACAAAAAGGCCATGTCAATGCATGTCATATTATTACACTGACAACATATATAGACCAAAGCACCAGTTAAAATAAAAAAGATAAAAAACTTTACCAGTTTCCGAATCTTGAGAGCATAGAACATTTCAAGATAGCGCTTGATCTCAAGGCCATCAAGCTTTGAAACGTGCTTCCAGAATCCATACACATTAGCAAGTGTCAACAATTTCTCTGAGTATATTTGCCAAGTGTATCTGTTGTTTTAACATAAGCAACAAACAGGTTAAACTTTATAACTATCGTATTTCATTTTTAGGTGAAATTCATCGAAAAAGTACTTACTTCTCTTGAATACGCTGCAGGCCACCTTTGGAGATATTCTCCCAGTGAGAAGGATCTTTCTTACACTTGTCGAAAAACTCAACAAGCAGATTACTAACCTGATCACCATGATAAGGATCGATATGAAAACCAGATTTCCCATGAACAATGATCTCAGCGGGCCCTCCATGAAGTGTTGCAAATGTGGGCAAACCACAAGTCATGGCCTCCACTACAGTCAATCCAAACGCCTCATAAAGTGCAGGCTGAATAAACGCTCCCTTTGTGTCAGCAATCACACGATACAACTCCCCATTTCTTACTCTATTCATCTGTGCAGATATCCACCTAAATTGACCGTTTAATTTGTACTCGTCGATAAGTGTATACATTTTCTTCATTTGAGATTGTTCTTCCAAATCTTTTGATTCCTTCCTTCTGTCTCCACCAACGACAACAAGGTTAACCAGCTCACGAAGCCTTGGATTCTTGGCATACCATTCCACTAGTCCTGTCAAGTTCTTGACATTGTCCAAACGAGCCATTGTGAACAGAATGGGCTTACTCTTATCTTTCAAAACACATCTGTAAATTTTATCAACTTATAAATTTAGTCGCCAGACAATTTGTAAAGAGTAAAAGATCTAGAAAAAAAATTATTTCTTACAGATGTTCTTCGTTCTCGACAGAACTAAAGAGAAGCTCCTCAATTTCAGGATGAAATGATGTCAATCTCTTCTCTTTCTCAGTGTACGAGTAGTAGACCCCCGTATCAGCACCAGGTGAAACAATGTTGAACTTTGGGTCGAACGCGTCTATTCCATGAACCACCCTGTAGAGTCCAGGCATTGTGAAAGCTGTATGGCTTTCATACTGTCCAACCGTGTCCTTGCTATTAATAACATCAATCACATAGATTATTTATTTTTGTTAATATGACAAAAAGAATTGATAATATTCGATTGACCAAAAGATTACCTTCCAGCAATTTCTTGGAGAGTGCTTGTGATGATGAAGTCAGTATGATTCATTGCAAAAAGATCAGCGGTAAACTGAGACGAGAAGTGATATTTTTCTTCAAAGTTTTTCCAGTAAATGTCAGAATCGGGATATTTGGTTTTCTCCAATGCGTGAGCGATGGTACACTGCAGAAAAAAAAACCGTGCTCTAGTCAGCTAAACCTAGCAATAATGTCTATTAGAGGTGGCAACCTGTCTACTGGCTCGATTGGAGTACAACAGGTTGACAGTTGCCCAAAATTTAATTTTACTGCATATAAATTCCATAAAACATTTAGTAAAAAAAAGTTTATATTTATAGTAATACTAGCATTGTTTATGTAAAGAAAACAAAGATTCTAGCAAGTCAACCCAATCTGACCCGGCATGTTTTCAAACATACAGAAATGACTCATTTTGACCCTTTACCAAAACCGCCCATCTTGCCACTTCCGATATCTAGTTCTGATTACTCAAGTCCTAATATACACCTGAGTGACACCTAATTTGTGAGCGAGCAAGGAGGCAACGAGGTTTCCATCACTGTAGTTCCCAATAATCAGATCCGGCTTCCCTTGTAACTCTGCTGTAACTTCTTTTGCAACATCCTAATAGAAATAAAAAAAAATCTTATTATAACACCATAAGTGTGCATATATTTAGGGGGTGTTTGAATGTCTTACTACGCTGATTAATTTAAACAATTAGATCTGGAAAAAGGCTAAAAGTTGATGTGAGAAAACTTGATTCTTCAGATAAATGTTAGTTTACCTAACTATCCCAAAGCTTAAGCACCTAACTTGTTTAATTACCGATTACATAGTATTGAAACTGGTTCTGCGTTATGATCCTTAATACTACGATAATCACTATAAAATTGCACATCCAAACACCCCATAATAGGAAAGGTTATGCTTAAGATTACCTCTGAGAAAGTCTCAAGATAGGGCCAAACTTCAAAACGAGAGATCCATTTTCGTAGAATCCCCTTCTCGGTTCTAAAGGGGACACGGAGAATATGTGAATGTTCTGCTCCAAAGACCTTCTCAAGGCGTTCCCCGCAGGTGGTTCCTTTTGCATCAGGGAGGAGCCTTGTCACCTAGGCATGAACACCAGTGAGTATAAAATCATAAAATTATCGGATATAGAACATAAAATCCGCAAACTGACTCACAATGAGAATACGAGGAACAATGTCAAGTCCTTGTTCCTTGATCCTCTTGATCATTTCACGCTCCATAGCAGGAACTTGATCCAAAATGTAAACAATCTGGCCACCAGTATCAGGATATCCCAATACATTCTCTTGAGCAAAGTAGCCATGAGGAGATAGTATAACAATGTTAAAAACCATAGGTATCCTTCCAAGAAATTTCTCGAGAGTGCACGCATCAGGACTTTCTAGAAGCTCAAGTAGCATCTGCAGCATCTCCGTCACACGCTCCACATTATCACCCCAGCCCCTCTCTATGCCAATCTCTTGAAACTTATCTTCAAACTCAGAATACAAAGTATCTCCAGAAAATTTAGTTAGATACTCCACACCTTTCCTCAACACAGATTGAAGAGTATTCAAACTTTGGATTTTGTCATTGAGCATCATCGTCTGCATTGCATATCAACATCAAAAAATTCAAATATTTGTCAAAAAGATTAACCAGTTAGCTTGTGACAAATTCATACCTTCCCCTTATAGTGGTGCGAGCGGAGAAACTCAAGGAGAGGATGCGTACTATCTTTTTCATTAAACATTTTAGCTGAGAGGTGTCGGTTAAGAAACTCGGCCCCGTTTCCTATAGACTTGGTAAGGGTTGGGTGCGGTAAGGATGTAGTGAAAGGTCCAAAGTCCAACTCGAGTATAAAGTTGTCATTAGAGCTGCAACATATGAAAATTGTAACACGTTAGAGTGTTGAGTTTTGCTTATTTCAATAAAAAAGTGCTTATTATTAAGAAGACAAGTCGATCACTATGTCTATGAGTTTTTGGTTACAGCTGTTAACAAGCACTGCTTATTTTTTAAGCAGACAAGCAGTCTAAAATAAGCAATTTCAAACAACTTCATGTCTTTATATACAGTGACTGTTATGAAATGACGTCAAGATAGCTTACGTTCCATTGACGAGTTCTTCTTTGAAATGGAGATACCGAGGAACAGTTAATTCCTCAACAAGAAGGGTGTCTACATTGATCCTTACATATTCCCAAACACCAGGTCTTTGACGTACAGCGAGTGCAACCCATGGAGGCAACACAATCGCTTCCTATCATATGAAATTGTAATTAAGGTCAATCACATGTGATCAATAACATCAATATAGATGTGCGTGTAACAAATGTAATGACTAATGAACCTGTGTGCTTTTGAGAACTTCATCAACGAAACCATCACGAAGTTTGTTCTGATCATCCTTGCAGATCCCTTCAAACTCGGTTTTAAGATCGTCAGGCTTCAAAATTTGTTTTTCATTGCTTTCAAGCCTGCAAATTTGTTTCAAAAACAATTTTTCGAATTTATTCTTTCTCCTTATGAGACTAAATTACTACACATAGTAATTATACTAATGCTAAAGTACCTTTTAAGAAGCACGGCGAACTCGTTACCCTTAATAGCAAGAGCGTCAGTGAGGCGTTCACGTAGACTACGAACACAGGTGAGAACACGATCAGCCATAACTAGCCAAGCTATGAATCCTTGCTGTAACAAACAAAATCAAAAGTATCCAACAGTGATCCAAACAAAAAGTTACGGATTTCTCAAAAAACATCACTTATTTTTTTTACGAAGACAAGGTATTACACAATCTTACTATTTACAGTACAAGTATACCCGCATTTGTCCTTTACAGGACTTGAACCCACAACCACTTGGATGGGGAGCACGTCATTTTACCGTTAGGCTACAAGCCTTTTGGTAGTTCCTCAACATCAGTTATATGTTGATTTTCCTCGTATGAACATAATAAGTTACGAGATTTATCTCTAAAACAGTAAAACATAAAAAGCTCAGATAGACAAAAAGATTTAAGTTTACAAAAAATTAAAAAATTAAAGTCAACTGATGGTCCACTATATTTGACTACTCAAAATCAAAATATTTAAACATGAACTCCTATAATCATCACTAATATCTTTAAAGTTTACTGAACCTATAAAACAAATACACAAACATTGCTAAACATAAAAAGCAGCAGATACCCTTTTATTCTATGAGCAGAAAGCTTAAATCTTGATCAAGTTCAACAAAAAAAGCAACATTTTAATGAGAGATAGAGAAATGATCATACCTTGGTTAGTAATGAAACAAGAAAACTGCAAAAATAATGTTAATGCTGAAGAGGGGGAGAAGAACAATGTGTGTTTAACTGTTTATTTACGTGTGTATGTGTATAAATGAGTATATATATTATATAAACTGACAATGACATAGTTACTTGTTTACTTAGTTAGATGTAGTATACGGTTTAATTGAGGTATCCCGTTAGCAATGGACCCATGACTATAATAAGTGATCGCGTTCACATTGTTTTATCGACAATACAACATATTAATTAGAGTAAATTGCAAAAATGGTCCTTGTGGTTTGGCCAAATTGCAGATTTAGTCCATCGAATTTTGAAATTGCAAAAACAGTTCGTATTTTGAAGGTTTGATTTCACTTTTGGTCCTTGATCGACCTAAAATGACTAAAATACCCCTATGTTCTTTACAAAAGCCGTCCGTTAAGAGGGGTATTTTAGTCATTTCAGGTCGACCAATGACCAAAAGTGAAATCAAACCTTTAAAATACGGGCTGTTTTTGCAATTTCAAAATTCGACGGACCAAATCTGCAATTTGACCAAACCACAAGAACCATTTTTGCAATTTACTCTATTAATTTGACCAAGCTACATCGCCGCCTTCATCCCAATGAGTAAATAGTAGTTATTTCGGATCGCCGCCTTCATCTGTCCGATCTCAGGTTATTTCGGATCGCTGTATTCTTTGTTTTTTTTAGAACTTCCTTCAATCCAAAGTTCTTTTCATGGCCGGATATCGAAGTAAGGAGGAACAGGTCCGCTCCATCTCGAAATCAGTTTTCATCACGAACTTTCCGGATAGCACATCATCTGCTGACTTGTGGAAATTGTGCCAAACCTATGGGACAGTGGTGGACGTTTTCATTCCCAACCGACGTTCACAAGCTGGTAAGAGGTTCGCTTTTGTCCGTTTCATCAAGGTTTTTAATGTCGAGAGATTGGTTGGAAATTTGTGTACTCTTTGGATTGGAAAAATGCACTTACAGGCTAATTTGGCTCGTTTTGAACGGCCTATTGTCCGACCTTCGCGTGTAGCTCCTATTGCGCGTCCGTCACAGGTTGCTACTTCATTTGTTTCAGCAGTGAAAGGTGTGTCGGCTCCACCTATCTCTGCTTCTCCAGCGTTAGTGCTAGACGACTCTTGTGTGGTGACACATGAGCTTGATAATTGTGTCATGGGGGAAGTGAAGCAGTTTTCCTCGATTAACAACCTTCAGATTCTGCTTTCAAAAGAGGGGTTCTTTAATGTGAAGGTTGCTTATATTGGGGGGTTGTGGGTCCTGTTAGAACTTCCGTCATCAAGCTCTAAAGATAAGATTCTCAAGCACGTTGGAGTTGCGTCTTGGTTCAACTGTTTATCAAATGCGCAACCGGATTTTGTGTCTAGAGATAGGATCGTTTGGGTCGATATTGAAGGTGTCCCTCTTCACGCGTGGACCCGTAACACTTTTCTTAAAATTGGTGACAAGTGGGGTGATGTTTTGGAAATGGAAGAATGTAGAGATGATTCTTTCGCCCGAAAACGTATATGCATCAAGACTAAGCAGGAGGATAATATTCTGGAAAAGTTCAAAATTATTGTTAAAGGGAAGGTCTATGTGATAAGAGCCAAAGAGTTATTTGCTTGGTCTCCGAATTTCTTAACATTGCCTGAGACGGATTATTGTTCGGATACTGACTCGGCAAAGGAGGTAGAAGCAAACCAGTTGAAGTCTTGCCATCAGGAGAATTTAGTAGATGAGGAGAGTGACATTGAAGAGGTATCTGATACTTACTTTGGCGAGAACGTTGAAAATAATGGACCGTCCGCTGATTCTTGTCTTCGTTCAGTTGGAAAGGAGACTTCAGAAGACCCGTTTAATATTTACGATATCCTTAACAAACAAAATAAGAACGATGTTACTGATGGACCAGATTCCAGCATACCATTCCCTCCAGGATTTACTCCTAATCAGGTGCATTCCCCAGAAGAAGCGCAGGTTCACCAGACGGAACATGTTTCGTCTAGTAAGTCGTCAGGTTGTAATCCTCGCATTTTAGAGAACTCACAAAAAATAGATGACCAACTATTTCAGGATCCTCTTTGTAATGATCAGAATCAAAGAGAGGGTGGATCAATTTTGGAATTACTTGAAGGGATGCTCAAGGTAGGTGAAACTATGGGTTTCACAATGGACGGAGTTCGTAATGACATGGAGAAAATCATTGGTGCACAAGGAGATCAGTCGGTTTTTAGATGAATTGTTTATCTTTAAACATTCAAGGCCTAGGATCCAAGGCCAAAAAAGATTGGATTAGGGAGTTAAATATCAAAAATAAGGTTTCTTTTTGCACGCTACAGGAGACTAAGATGGATAACTTTTCTGATATGGAGGTAAAGACTTTATGGGGGAACGCTAATTTTGAATTTTCTTTTAGCGAGGCTATTGGAAACTCAGGGGGAATCATTTGTATTTGGGATCCAATTGTGTTTCGTAAAGAACATCACAGCATTTCCGATAACTTTGTGATGTTGTATTGTAACATTCCGTATTTTCAGGTCATTTGCAATACTATTTAATTTCACTATTTATTTTTTTTCTCGTACGCATTCACTTTTAATTTTAATCGTTAAGCTAAATCGCGTAGTCTGAAAATGATCATACAATGTAAACGGGCATTAAACAATTAAAGGTATACATCAAGCAAGTGTTATATGATTATTATGAGGATAATTAATAACTTTGTTCATCTTATTTTATTTGGCTACGTAAAATGCTTACGTTTCATAATAAAATACGTTTAGGCATACCCGGAAGTTCTAAAACCTAACTACGCCTAAACGAATACCCACGATTATACCCAATACTCAAAATAACAAATATAACATCACATATATACACATAATGCCGAAAATTTGAGGATGAAACCAAGACTTTTCAAGTTTAAATAATATCTAGATATTATAAAGATATTTATGAAATAAACTCTTACACCTTTTATCAACTTGACTTGTTAACCTAACTAGGGTTAGAAAATAACCATGGTTAGGTTAGCAAGATATTTTCACTATAAATACTCATGCATGCACTCTTTCTTTCTTATATACTTAACCAAATCAACAAAAACTCTCTTTCTCTCCTCATTAGAGCTCACGGCTCAAAACCCTTGCCAAACTAAATCCATACTTTGATTTTCTAAGATTATACAACCCTATACACAACATACTTAAGGTATTCTAAGGTGTTTACAAGCCTTGGATCACCATTTGCAAGTATTAAGAAGAAAAAGTAAAGATTAGGGTTTTGGAAACCTAATCTAGGGTTATAAGCTTGAAAGCTTTGTATTTGAATCTAAACACGGGTTTAGAACTTATTTCACATCCTATACATCATCACTAAGGTTTTCCTAATTCCTTTATACTTTTATTTTCTTATGATTTTATGTATTACATGTTAAATAATAGTCCATAATCATCACTAATGACTAATGAATATGTAACAGAGTTTTTATATTTTTTTTTGAGTTTAATCAATTTAATACAACTTATTCTTATGTCATATGGTTTCTATAATATATCATGGAAAAATTAAAAATACACAAATGTATGTATAACCTATGGATTAAGTATAAATATGTTTTAGTTAAATTAGGTTTATAATGTTTCTTAAACTTCACATGTAAAATAATGAAAGTAAAAGGGTTTACACTTGTACAATGAATTTACAAGGACTAAAGGGTATGATAATAGAACCTTATAAAATGTACCACATATGTAAAATAATGTTTTTTAAAGTTTGTTTATAGTAAACTACAAAGTCAATAATACAAAAAAACAAGTTTTATAAAGTTAACACTTAAATACATAGGGGCTGTTTTAATTCGAATCTTAGGCAGTAGCTTTTGATATTTTAGAGTTATAATACGCCTCATGACAATTCCATAATGATAAGAAACTCGAAAAACCGATCTATAACGAAAAAGATACGTTAAAAACGAGTTTACGACTACAAATACTTTTATAAAACTATTTTTATAGAAAGTTACTATCATGAGGTAAGTAGGTTTGGTTTAAAACACTTAAAATATGATATAACTTTTGATTATGAGATCGTACACCGCAAGAAATCGTATCAAAACAGAACTATAAAACGATTAAATTACGACATTTTCCGATAAATTAAAGTTTATAAAAGTAATTTTATAAACAATGAACAGAAAAAAGGCACTATTCATACAGTGGATTTATCTTTTATAAAATCTAATACCTCTTTAATAACAAAAACGTATTCAAAGGAATCACTAAAATCGGGAGTAAAACGAATAAGTTATTACGATTACAAGTTTACGCTAAATTAAAGCCTAAAACGATTAATAGCTGAGTTATGAACAGTAATTTTACTATTCTTCGCAAATCTTAAAAACTTGAAAAATTTAATCATTTGATCGCGTTCGTCTTACTACGAAAGACGAGGACGTAAGAAACGCGAGCAACGGGCTTTAAAACGACCAAATTAAGGTCATTTTTACGAAAAGTATATTTATATAAACGTTTTCACTTTAGTAAATATTATTTACTAAAACGATTAGTCGTGATTATGCTATAATTCGAGTATTGGTGTATTAACAAAGTGCTATATTAACTAGGGAATTTCATAATGAGCCTCTTCGATGGCGTATCAAGCGATGTGTTGGATTTACGATTTAAGTACCTAACTCCTCGATACGTCATGTCAGACCACTTTTATTTATGATACGCCCGAGACGATAGTACGATGTAAACACACTATAAGATTATATCACTGTTATAAAATTGAATTATCTTCGGTATACTATACGACCTTAATTAAAATAGGTGCCAATCAAACGTTTTGCGTGACATTTTATCAGTTGATTATTGGACTATCAGTACACAAGGTGAGTTTCATAGCCCCCTTTTATAACTACTTACATTGTTTTACCAACAACTCTAACGGGATGAATTACATTGCTTGTTCTTTACTATTGGGACACAAGACTGTTATTTCTTCTAAGTAGTTTTCAAATTGTTTTTAAATTTGTATGCTACCAGATTAATGCCTCACTGAATAATTATTTGCGCCTAAGTTTACCACTCATTTGCCATTAAGTCCCACTATATCATAACCGTCCATTGCTATTGTAGTGAGCCGAGAGTGTTCTGTCTGGATAGATCTATTCGGACTGACAATCCCTACCTGGGAATTTTCTGTCACAAGTTGACCATGTGGTGCAATTAACATTGAGACAAATACTTTAGGTTGTTGGCAAGCATCCTATACATTTGGGGCACAAACAAGTTAAGCGCTTTTCGGGTTTCTCATGACTTATTGCAATAAAACAACGTCACTTTGGACTACTAACTGTCGACTTAGAGATCTAATATTACATCGAGACTTGTGTCCACCAATTTACCAACAAACCTATGAATTCACTCACCTTTGTGTTGACTTTAGCATGTAAATTTCAGGTCCTAGGGTATGAAGTACTGAAGGGAGCCGACGGATATCAATGAAGATGATTCTGTGTTTTATTCTAAATTAAAATGCAACTTTTGTCTTTCAAAAAACTTAAGTCATCATTTGAGATTTGTTTAATGTATGTTGGATGTTTTATGATACATCAAAAACTTATGGGACCTAATGATTAAACTCTGATATTTTGCTATCTAAACATGAAATTATATCTTAAAACGTCCATTCTTGGTCATCTTTCAAACATCTCTGATTTGTTGGTAACTTGAGTAGCACCCAACCAATGTTACTATTCCCAGCTACCTATGATTTTTTGGGTGTGTTATAGATGGTTACCAAGAGCCAAGGTTATAGGAAACTTGGTCCATTTCAAAACCTAGTCTATAACTACGAAAGAGTTTAAAGATTTTCTTGTTCAAATTTACAGAATCCCATCATCGCTATCTGATAATCCTCGCGCCGGAATTCTCCCCGATTCCTACTGCTTTTTTGATTATCAATTCTTGCATTATATATAACCTAATATATATATATAGTCTAACTTGGTTTTAAATTCGATCTCCTTACGTCTATCATTTGACATATCCAATATCTATCTTTATCAGATAATTATATACCCCTGAGTAATTCATTGATTATTTACATCATCCTTCTATTTCCTTTTCTCCATCATTATCGATATCCCATAACCCGCATACCTTTACAAATCCTAACGAATTAGACCGTATTTTTCCAGAATCATGCCCGCCCAGGAGATTTAAGAAGAAATCCGTTAGTAAGATAGTGGAAAGGCGTGTGCCAAAGGCAATATGAAAATATGAAAAACAGAGCTGACTCAACCAATACTGGTGGATCGGATCAACAAATACTAGGAGGGACTGTGTTGCCAGAGATACAGGAAGGCATGGATGTTCGTATAAGACATTTATGAATGGCAAGCCTCACTCTTTTAAGGGGACTGAAGGTGTAGTCGGACTGAAATGTTAGGTTGAAAAGATGGAGCAAGTGTTTGAGATCTGTAAATGTGCTGAAGATGACAAAGTGAAGTTTGCTATGTGCACGTTCGAGGGTCGTGCTCTAACCTGGTGGAACGGAAATGTTCAGACTGTGGGACTCGCTAATGCTAATCAGATCCCCTGGAGCAATGTGAAAGCTATGATGACCACTGAATACTGCCCAACAACTGAAATCCAAAGGATGGAACAAGAACTTTGGACTCTGACTCTGAAAGGAGATGATATTGAAGCTTACAGTAATCGCTTCCATGAACTAGTTCTGATGTGTCCTGAATTGGTGTCTACTGAAAGTAAGAAGATTGAAAAGTACATTCGTGGGTTTCCTGAAAGAATCAAAGGAAATATCACTTCTTCAAAGCCTGCGACCTTGCATGAAGCAATCAACATGGCCCGTGAACTGGTCGAGCAATCAGTTCAGGGTAGGGCTGCTAGAATTGGTGAAAGCAATAAAAGGAAATGGGAAGACAACCAAAGAAACACCAACAACAATAACCATAACTACAACAATAACCAAAACAACAACCATAACCGCAACCGAAACAACAATCGTCACCAGCAACAAAACAGGAGACAGGAAACTGTCAGGGCATATGCTGCAGCCCCAGCTGGAGGAAAGATTTATGCTAGAAATTTACCAAAATGCAACCGGTGCAACTTACATCATCATGAACCGTGTCCTCAAAAGTGCCAGAGATGTCAAAGAATAGGTCACTTGGAGAAGGATTGTAGAGTTAGGCTTCAGGGTGCAGGTAATGACTTCCTGCAGAATCTGACATGTTTCGGGTGTGGTGAGAAAGGACATTTCAAGGACAAGTGTCCGAAAGCAAGGAACCAGCAGAATGATGGAGCTCGTGCGAGAGCTTACGTGGTGGTTGAAAATCGGCAGCAGAATCCGAATGTGGTCACGGGTACGTTTCTTCTTAATGATCACTACGCTTGTATTCTCTTTGATTCTGGTGCTGAGAAGAGTTTTGTATCTTCTGCGTTTACACCTTTTATTGATATTGCCCCAACCGCTTTAAATACTAGTTATGAAATCGAATTAGCAGACGGAAAAGTTGTTAGCACCAATACCATTTTACGTAGTTGCACCTTAGTCTTGTTATATCACGTGTTCAAAGTAGACTTGTTGCCATCCCGGCTAGGAAGTTTTGATGTTATCATTGGAATGGATTGGTTGGCATACCACCTAGCTCTCATCGATTGTTATGAGAAGATTGTCCGTATTCCTCTTCCGAATGGCAAGATTCTTGAAGTTCAAGGCGAGAGGCCGGAAAAGGATCCTGGATCACTTGCGTGTATCAAGGCTGATGAGAAAAAGCTTGATGACATCCGTGTTGTCCGAGATTTCCCTGAGGTATTTCCAGATGATCTGTTGGGTTTACCTCATGTGCGAGAGGTAGAATTTCGCATCGATATGATTCCAGGCGCTTCACCAGTTGTTAGATCTCCATACCGGTTAGCCCCTTCAGAAATGTTAGAATTGTCAAACCATCCCAAAGAACTTCAAGAGAAAGGTTTTATTCGACCAAGTCACTCACCATGGGGAGCACCCGTGCTGTTTGTCAAGAATAAAGACAGTTCGATGAGAATGTGTATTGACTACAGGGAACTAAACAAGTTGACTAGAAAGAACCGTTACCCTCTCCCCAGAATTGATGACTTGTTTGACCAATTACAAGGTGCGTGTTGTTTCTCCAAGATCGATCTTCGTTCGGGATATCACCAGTTAAGAGTTCGAGAAGAAGATATATACCGAAGACCACATTTAGAACACGTTATGGACACTTTGAGTTCACAGTCATGCCATTTGGGCTGACGAACGCACCAGCAATATTCATGGACTTAATGAACCGCGTCTGCAAACCGTATTTAGACAAATTCAGTATTTGTGTTCAATTGACGAATCTTAATTACTCAGTCAGATGTAGACATGAAGTCCACCTGAAGACGATTTTAGACTTACTCGAGAAGGAGAAGTTATACGCTAAATTTTCTAAGTGTGAATTTTGGTTGAAAGAAGTTCAGTTCCTAGGACATGTGGTCAACCGTGACGGTATCCACGTGGATTGTAGCAAGGTTGAGTCTGTCAAGAACTGGAAGACTCTTGAATCGTCAATTGAAATCCGTTCATTTTTAGGATTGGCGAGTTACTACCAGAGATTTATTGAGAATTTCTCCAAGATCGCCAAGCCCCTCACCCTGTTGACTCAAAGAATAAGGCTTATGTGTGGGGCGATAAGCAAGATGAAACTTTCCAAATTCTGAAGGAGAAACTATGCAATGCTCCTGTGTTGGCACTCCCCGATGGACCCGATGACTTTATGGTCTATTGTGATGCATCAAAACAAGGTTTTGGGTGCGTGCTGATGCAGCATGGTAAAGTTATAGCATATGCGTCAAGACAGTTGAAGAAGCATGAGAAAACTTATGCCACCCATGACATGGAATTGGGTGCGGTGGTGTTCGCTCTTAAAATCTGGAGACATTATCTTTATGGGACGAAAAGTGTTATCTCTTCACAGCCATAAGTGTCTCCAGTAATATTTGACATAGAAATTTAATATATTTCGCCAAAGGACGGTGGATCGAGCTACTCAGTGACTACGAGTGTGAGATTCAAATAATCACCACCGGGCAAGGCGAACGGTAAGCACGATGCCTTGAGCAGATAAGATAGTCTCATCCAAGACGAGTACGTGCTATGAGTTATTACTATTCATTTTGGACTTATAAACTAAGATTTGGAAGCGCGGAGCGAAGCTTCCAGGATCTAAAAGCCCCAACTGAATGGCTAAGAGATTACGTAAGTCACGTTGAGCAAGAGATGATGGTGAAATTTACTTCTTTGATCGTTCGGGAATTCCATAGGTTGGAGTGTGTAAAGGAATTTGATCATGGATGAAGCTCATCCTTCGAGATATTCAGTGATACGGGTGACGGATAAGATGTAATATGATCAGAGAGACTTGTATGGTGGGCGGTATGAAGAGCTCGACATTGCTGAGTACGTTAGCAGATGTCTTACGTGCTCTAAGATTAAAGCCGAACATCAGAAACCCTCAGGATTTCTTCAGCAACCAGAAATTCCTGAGTGGAAATGGAAGATAAACATTTGGACCTTTGTCACCTAAGTTGCCTAAAGTAGCAGTGCGGCATGATATGATTTGGGTAGGGTTATAGATTACGTTGTACCAAGTCGGCTCACTTCTTACCTATTCGTGAAGACTACAAGACGGAGAAATTAGCAAAGATTTATACCAATGAGATTGTAGCGAGACATGGTGTGCCGGTGTCAATCATTTCAGACCGTGATGGTCGATTCACATCACACTTATGGCAAGCTTTTCAGAAAGCGTTGGGTACGAGACTAGACATGAATACGGCGTACCACCCTCAAACCGACGGTCATAGTGAGCGTACTATTTAGACGCCGGAGGATATGCTTTGAGCTTGTGTTATGGATTTTGGTGGCAGTTGGGATACTCATCTTCCATTGATTGAGTTTTCTTATAATAACAGTTACCACACGAGCATTAAGTGTGCACCATTCGAGGCTCTGTACGGGCGGAAATGTAGATCCCCTGTGATATGGACTGAAGTGGGAGAAAGTCAGCTTATTAGACCAGAAATTGTGCAAGAAACGACAGAAAAGATTGTTCAAATTAGGGAAAGATTGAAAACGGCTAGGAGTCGCCAGAAAAGCTATGCTGATAAGAGGCGTAAGCCTCTTGAATTCCAAGTTGGAGACCGAGTGTTACTTAAGGTATCTCCATGGAAGGGAGTGGTACGATTTGGTAAGAAAGGAAAGCTAGCACCACGATATGTGGGACCATTTGAAATCGTGGAGCGTGTTGGACCGGTGGCTTATCGGCTGAAGTTACCCCAGGAGCTGAGTTGTGTCCACGACACATTTCATGTGTCTAATCTCAAGAAATGTTTAGCTGTAGCTGATGTTCAAGTAACACTTTGGATGAGGATCGGATTGTGAAAACTGCGATTTGTCGAAGAGCCTATTGAGATCGTAGAGCGGGATGTGAAGAAGCTAAAGCGAAGAAGATTCCCATCGGTCAAAATTTGTTGGAACTCTCGGCAAGGAGCTGAGTATACCTGGGGATATGAAGACCAATTCCGGATGAAATATCCGCATCGTTTCTCCGAACCCGTACTTTCCGCAAGTGCCGCAACTTGAGCCTTGAGGACAAGGCTCTTCTAACCGGAGGAGACTGTAACATTCTGTATTTTCAGGTCATTTACGATGTCATTTATTTTACTAATTAGTTTTTTTTCGTACGCGTTTACTTTTAATTCTCATTATATAGTGAAATCGCGTAAACTAAAAATCAACAATTAACGTAAACAGACACCAAATGAATTAAATTTTTCGTCAAGCAAGCAATATATTATTTTTACGAAAGTAATAATCAACTTTATTTTATTTTATTTTTATTGGTTGCGTAAAACGTTTACGTTTCGTAATTAAATACATTTAGGCATACTCGGAAGCACCAAAACTTTTCTACGCTTCAACAAATACCCACATTTATACCCAATACCTAAAAATAACAAAATATCTTACATATATACATGCATAAACTGGAATTGGTGTTTACACATCAAGAAATATCACAAAAATCTCAACTTGGTCTTTTGTAACATCTCTCTTGCCATTAAACCTAGCCATACCCTCCCATCCTTTTGACCAAGACTCCATGTTTTCTCATCTTGTATCAAGACTTTTACATGTAATTCTTTGACTAGTCAGTAGAGTATATAAGGCCTTTCAAGTGAATACACACACACTTTCACTTTCAAGTGTTAAACACACAATTTCTCTCTTCCCATCCTCTCTAGCTCACGGCATAACCACAAGACCATCACCAAATCCATAACAAATTTTTTTTAACACATTTACATTCATTCCTACAATAATCTAAGATCGTCCACAGAAGTTTGAAGGTTGTTAATTCTTTACAAGTGTTAAGCAAGAAAAATGGAAGATTAGGGTTTAGGGTTTCAAGATCTTGCAAGCTTGGGTTTATATAATAAATATTTATAATTATATATTACTTAAATTAATACTATAATTTATAATAAAATTAAATATTTATATTTAAAAATTATTAGAATAAAATTTAATTAATAAAATAATATAATTAAATTTAATATAATTAATTTAATTTTATTTAAAATATTATTTATTTTATAATTATTATTATATATCATAAAAAATTTTTTTTAAAATAATTTATATTTTTTTATAATTAATATTTATAATCTAAACAAGGGTTTAGATTGTGTTGGTTATCATATTACATCACCATAAGGTTACCTAAAACCCTTTATGTCTTTACATTTATCATTTTATGTGTATATAAGTTCTATGTAGAGAAATCACCATTAGGATGCTTTTAAATATGTAAAACATATTTTTGCTTGTGATTATAATTTTATACACTTATTCATGTGTTATGTGGTTGAATATATCATGGACTAGGAACCTTAAGTATGTAAGACATATGTTAATAAGGGTTGCAATGGACTTGTAACAAAGTGGTTAAGCTAAAAAGTTATAAAAACGACTTTTAAACACATTTTGAGAAAAACCCATTTGGATGTTTGAATTTGAAAATTTACACCTCTATTTTATGATTTTATAAGATACTACATGTCCCAAGGATCGTGGGCATGTAAAGAACTCAAAAAACCGATTTGTAACGAAAAAGATACGACGATTTCAAGTTTACGTTAAATATATACTTTTATAAAACTATTTTTATAAAAATTACTATTCACCATAGAAACTTATACTTTTAAAACATCAATAAATCGATAAAACTTTTAAATACGAAGACATGCTCGAAAGAATCGCTAAAAAACGGAGTTTAAAACGAATAAGTTCGAACATTTCGAGACTTTACGTAAACTAAATCTATAAAAATAAATATATAACTGTTATGAACAGTAAAAATTATTATTCATTCAGAATAAAAATCAGATTTGAAAATGTTATATTTTGATAACTGGTCTTATTACGAAGCGTGGACGTAAGGAAACGCAAAGAAACGGACTTAAAACGAGAAAGTTACGCCAGTTTTACTAAAGTATACTTATAAACGTTTTTACTTTATAAATATGATTTTACTAAAACGATTAGATGGTGATGTAGCTATATAGAATTATATGTGGTATTAGTTAATCAAAGTACTATATTACTAGGGAGTTTCATAATGAGGCCTCTTCGGGGTGGCGTATCGACGAGTTGTTGGATTTACGATTTAAAGTGTCCTAGCTCCTCATACGTCACTACATGACCTCTTAAATTATGATAGCCCGAACGATAATATGATGAGCTATACGACCTATAAATAATCAAAGTGTTTAGTACTTATACGACCTATATTGGATTAGGTTGCCTTCGGATTCCTTCGTGACGCATTTTTCTATTGTGAATACTTGTTGATTACCATTCTGGTATGTGCTTAATTACACATGCCTTTTACCTTTAAAAACGAGCTAAAATAACCAAAAACGGACTCAAAATGCCAAATATATGCTTGTTTTGCTAATTGTGTTGTGCAGGAACGGATATCTCACAAAAAAGACGAAAAACCAAGGCAAAGCGGCAAAACCGGCACGGGATGGTAAGTGTGTGAAGACAAGCCAAATCAAAGTCTCAAAGTCAATTCCGAGAAGAATAAGTAAGAAAAATTTAACTTGAAGGGTCAAAATGCCAAACCCTAAGTTATATTTTATATTAACCACAGGGGCTGGATTATGCCTATTTGGAAACTTATTTATAAAGAAAGAAAGGGAAAAAAGAGGAATGAAAAGAAGAAAGATGTGGAGGGGGCTTTTCTTGTACACAAACCAATCATACTTAATCATCTTCAACCTCCTCTGTCACAAACAACTTGGATAAACTTTCTCCGTCAATACCATAAACAGCCAGCACCCTGTTTTGTCCCATACTTCTCCCCTGCAAAATCACTCACTCCCTACCAAAATCATTTCTTCCACTTTACTATTCCCCCCCCCCTGCTGTTTAAAGATCCTTGTTGGCACATCCCTCTCCATTCCCATGCATTTTCGATGCTGAGATTGTTTCCAAGAAGCTCAAAAGCGAATGCAAAGGGCTGGTTTGCTTTAGAAGCAACCTCACACAACTAAACACACTTGGTTTTATCTACTGCAAGATGCACAAGATGCAAAGTAAGTCCAAGACTTCGGCTATAAATAGAGCTTTTTGTAAGCCTTTGAGGCATCTAGTTTTTAGTTTTTAGTAACTAATTAGTTTTTAATCTTAGTTTAAATTTCAAAGTCATTTACAGCTTTTTACTTTCAGCTTTGTAACACTTTCAAGATTAATGCAAGTTTGAAGTTTTTAAGTCAATTTACAATACCAGTGTTAAGTTTCTTAATCATATTGTTTTGTGTTCAAAAAGCTCTCACCACAGCTTACTTATAAGCTGTTTTCATTAAGTAAAGATAAAAAGTTAAGTAGTTAAGAGAAAATCACAAATATCACTCTCAAATATACCACAGCTTATGTTATGGATGATAAGCCAGTTCTGGATGGGCTTATGGACTCTCACTAGCTTGTTTTATGCAAGCTAGAGCTTGTAGATTCATTGTTTGACCCTGTTTTGAGCAAGGGTTTTGTAAGTCTCCCTCTTTTCTTACATTTCTTATTTACTGCAGAAGTGCTTATTGTGCTTATTTATTACTTATATTTGCTTATGTATGCTTTGTTATGATGTCTAGTGCTTATCTTGCTTATTTGTTAGTTTAAAAGTAGTTTGCATCACTTTCTTAGTTAGTACTGCTAGTTATAACTGTTAGTACTGTTGTGTTTATCTTGTTAATTTAGCTTAATTGCTTTTTGTATTTGCTTATTTAGAATTAGTTTTAGTTTATTTAATTTGTCTTAAGTTTATTTGAGCTTATTTGTGTTTTGGTGTAAAAGATTTAAGTGTTTTTACGATTTCTAGCTTTTAAGTTTGTTCTAGCCTATTTTTCTTGCTTATCTTTGTGTGTATTTGCCTATATTGACAGTCAATTTTAGCTTAATCAGCTTATTATTTCAGCTTTTTTAAGATTTCATTAGCTTTTTAGAGTAGTTACGCCTATTTATGTTTATTTATTTTCATAGAACTATATTGCTTTTCAAAATAATTTTAAGAGTTAATACGGTTTTAGTTTTCTAGCTTTTTATTCATATAGTCCTATTCTGGTTGCTTATTCTTATGCTTAAGTGCTTATTTTGGGTAGTTAACCTTCTGTTTTAGCTTATTTGCTTATTTCCTGTTTAATTGTGTTTTGTTAAGGCTAGCAGTACTAACCTTTAGCTAACAGTACTAACTTATAACTAGCAGTACTAACTCTAAGTTAGTACTGGTAGTTAATACTGGTAGTATTGTTGTTTGTACTGTTGTGTCTCTCTTGTTTTAATTTAGCTTAATTGCATGCTTAATTTGCTTATTTAGATTTAGATTAGCTTATTTGTCTGTCTTAAGCTTATTAGAGCTTATTTGTGCCTTAGTGTAAAAGTTTTTAGTGTTTTGCCTTTGCTAGCTTTAATTCAATTTCCAGCTTATGTTCTTTGTTTAAATTTTATGTGCATTTACTTTCAGTTTTAATTCCCAATCATTCCTTGTTACATTCAAACACCAATCATCAATCGTCTCTCGATTTTCCATCTCAGCCTCGTTGGGACATAACGACCCGGGAACACTCTATACTGCTTCCGGTTTTCTTGATCTCGCGTGATTTCGTCCCTTGGTGTATTTATGTCATATATAGATAGGTTTTAAGGGGTGAGTTCGCGTGTGACCAATTTTGAACCCCGTACGGATGGAACCCTATGCCTCAATGGCAGAAGTTGGCTACCTTGTTATGGCGATTTGCGGACTGTGA
>BQNB010110683.1:0-15411 GCA_026074375.1 Tanacetum coccineum | reverse complement strand
GAATCCGATTTTGACTTTTGAAAGTATGACTCGCAAGTCGACCCGATAAAAGCTCGAGTTATCAGGTTCGGGTTATATCGGGTCGGGTCCAATCGGGTTCGGGTTGACCGGATAACAATGTTAATACTGTCTCTTAACAGTAAATATACAATCTAATTTAAAAATAGAGGGTCGCGTTGAAAGTAAACTATATATATATACACGTAAAAATGAGTTAAACTGCATCAATATTAAAATTAAAGCGTACTGCTACTTTGTTTTTACATGCTCAAAGAATACGTTAATTATCAGCTACTTGTTTGAGAAAATATCACACCAAGATATATACTACAAGTGCATGATGTTATATACACACATCAGATGATAAGAATAAGAATACTCCTACGAACAAATATACCTTTCACACTTCAAGATGTATCACAGTAAGCAAAACGATAATTTATAAGAATGAAGACATAACAAAAATAAAATCATACTACAATTAGGATTTAGAGTACTAAAGCAGTAACAAATTATAGAGTAGTGGTAACGAACCGTGGAATGTAAATACTGGTAGGCTTCTAAATGCTTACTAAAAAAAGTTGCATTATATATTCGGGTTTTATCGGGTTGACCCGATAACCCGATAACATAAAGAACTCAACCCTAACTTGACCTTATAACAATATCGGGTTATCGGGTTTGAGTCAATTTAACCCGATAAGCTTTATCGGATTTGAGTCGGGTCAACCCGACTCTATTGACATCCCTACATGTAGTTGACAAACAAATAGCACAAACTATAAACTATTGAGAATTTTTTTTGGGTATGCATTCTAATAAAATTTCGGTATGCATGTATATGTATTTAATAAAAAAAAGACGTTAAAATAAAGAAATAAAAAATAGTCAATCAAAAGCAGATTCAAGTCATTTAACTAATACCGCGTTTATGTATATAAATTGAACAATTTGGAGATTTGGGTGGCATGGTAACGTGATCACTTTTTCGCTAATAAAATTTGGTAATCTAGGCGAACCTATGGGTCGTGTTTAGGGGTCTCAAATGGGTTGATTCGGCCTGACCCAAACCCAACCCGAATCCCAATAGTGACATTATATGGTCAGGTTGATTCGGGTCTAACTTAGTTTATCGGGTTTACCGGGTCAACCCGATAGCCTAACAGGGTCGGATTTAGGATCATAGTTAATTCCTATCGAGTTATCGGGTCAACCCAAATAAGATATAATGACATATATTAACTTCATGTCTGTGGGTTGAATACACCAGTACGAAGGGTCGAAGGTGCATCGGCTAGATTTAACGAAAAGGCCGATTTCTGTGAGGACTAAACGAGTATATGATCGAAAGCAAACGTAACAGGTGTGAATGTGTGATCGTGTTCTAAGTTTTGTACCTATTGTGAACGTAACAGGTGTGAATGTGTGATCGTGTTCTAAGTTTTGCACCTATTGTGTTCTATTTCATTTGTTTGTTAATTATGTTCGAGGGAGTGATGGCTTATCCGTGATTTTTGCTTGTTATGGTCTTGAGCTGAAGCAAGTAATTTATTATTTTTATCGTATTAACCAACAATGGTTAAACTAATATCACAACCGAAGCAAAATGGAACTTCTTAATTCTAGTAGAAGATTAGATAACGTGTTTATTATGTTGTACAGGCAACCGGATAACCCGAAGATCGATAGCATTAGAAATTTTTATTTATGGGTTTATTTTATTTTTCTTAACAAACAACCCGATAACCCATAACCTCATAGACTTGATACTTTATAGAGTCAGGTTGCGGGTGAGTTTTTATTTTTTCAAAACCCAGTAAATCCGACCCGATAATCCGATTGACACCCTGGCGTAATTAGACCCATAAGAATTATTGATACGACCCTGTTAAGGGTTGTATCGGAATAGGGCACCACTTCAAGTGTGTGCGGGCTCCATCAAAAAATAGAATAGAAGATTATATATTTTTGTTCTTTAACTTGATTGAAAGAATATAATAAAAGAGTACAACGACTATTTATAATAGCTAAATGGATCATGGGCCTATTATGAACTATTATAACTTTCCTAAACAATTAGTCAAACGTATTAAATACGAAGACTTTCCTAAACACATAGTCAAACATATTAAATATTTTTCTAACACGACCTAATCAATGACTTTCCTAAACAAATAATAAAACATTAATAAACATAATAAACTATGATAATATCTTAACCATGGGTGTATCATTCACCACTCCTTCACAACCACCTTATCCTCAAGGTGATGTCTTGAAAATTCTCTTGATTCTAGGATCTCATATTTTGAGACGTTTCTTAGACATTTGTGTTCTCTCTTTCAACTTCTTTATAGCCTCGTCTTTAAGTCTTAGACCATAATTTGTGATACCCATATATTGCCAAGATATTTGGTTCCCTAAGATTACAACGAACTGAACCACTTCCCCACTCAAAAGTGGAAACCGGCTGTGACTTATTATGATTCCATGTATCAACTTCCGCAGCACCACTTGTTGCAATAAAATCACCTTGCCACTGATGATCCATTGCCGAGAAACCCATATTACCAACATCATTCGCGGCCACAACCAAGTTAAGCGATTTTCCCTCGTTAAAGTCCACAGGCTCGTTTTGTTCGATCCCAACAAATTCATCAGCGATTGTCTTACCGGAAGTACATTCCTCATCATCAGGCCCTACAAAGACCACTTCAAGCGGTGCAACATTTAATGTCAAAGATAGAATGGTATCTTTACTAGCATCTAATGGCCCTTCAACCACAGGTGAATTTCTTTACTTGGCAATGATAAAGTTGTATCTTCTTTCTCTGGAATGTTTTGATCTTTCTCTGCAATTGACCCAAAATGAGCCTCGGTGATACGGGCTTTAAAGAAGTCTTCTCCCAAAGTTGAAGGATTTGACCTCAAAAATTCTCAAATGTCTAGATTCGTGAAGCGTGTTTGTGCTGCACGGGCCAATGAAAAAGCTTCGTCTAGAGTTTTGAGGTTTGACCTTAAGAGTAAACATTGTAGATCCAGTTTAAGTCCGGAGATATAAAATGACTTAAGTAAAGATTCAGGGATCGTTACTCCTTTTATAAGCATCTCAAACTCATTATGGTATTCGGCCACCGTACCCATTTGCAAAAGCTTCAAAAGTGCATATTCCGTGTAACACCCCAAAACCAGGTTTTAAGTATTTAATTATGAAAAGGCTACTGGGTTAGTTTGACTATGACTTAAATAGTCTAAATGTACCAAAAGGGACTTAAGTATATGTCTGCCAAAACCAATACGATGTATTTGTAAAGATGAATACGGTGTATTGATATAAGAAGTGGATCTGGCATATTCAGAAGCATGAATACGGAGTATTTGTAGTCTAGCATGAATACGGCGTATCCATGGGAATGGATACGACATATTTGTTAAGTTGGCCAAAATAAGAGAAAATAGGACTTGAGGGACCATAGTTGCCAAAGTGGCAAACTTCCACCCATTAAATATCTAGACACTTGCTACATTTTCTAAAATGTTCTAGGAATGTGTGTTGGTGTTGTCTATGTCGACCCAAGATAAGAAAAGAGGAGGGAAACCATAAGCTTGAGGTTTGATGATTAATTTGATGAAGATTATACTTTTATAAGAAGGGTTAAGTCCTAGCTAATGTCTTTATGAAGTAAGTATCTCATTTAGTATTTAATTGTTAATTAAGAAGTTAGGGTTTAAGTACTCAAATTGGGGTTTTGGGTAATTATGTTTCTAAAGCAAGAATTAAGGTGTTTATGATTATGGGTTAAGGTTAATAGATGATTTATGTAAAGTAATTGGAAGTCTTCATCATATGATCAAGATATAATCATATGATGATTAAGAATGGGAATTAAGTAAGTTATAAGTTATGTAAACCCTTGTTATTGATATTGCTTTTATGTGAAAATAGGTTTTGAAGATGATGGTGATAATGCTTATGTTTATTGATTTGGATCTAAGGTAAGTAAAACCGATTATAATGGGCCATTACATGATTCTATCATTATATGTATTATGTGGTTGATGTAATGAAGGTTTAGGAAGTCTTGTTTAGAAGCTTGGACTAAGAAGTAGATTAGAGGCTAGTTTAGCAAACTAGCCAAGGTTATGGTGAAGCCTAAATTGACCCATTTAATGCATGTAATGATTTTGTATGATTTGATGTAATGTGTTTTAAGTGTAATGTGCTAATAATGATGAAAGGTGGTCTTATGGACTAATAACGAATAAGAATGATGCTTATGAGATGAATGATGTATAATAACATGTTATTGTTGTTTACTTACTAAGCCTTGTGCTTACGGTTTAGTTGTTTAACGTTTTGTTAGTGCAAAGTGAGGAAGTAAGACCTCGGATAAAGGCCTAGATATTGGAAACAAGGACTAGAAGTGTTAGTTATGCTTAGAGCTTAGTACTAGATACCGAGCTCGAAACAATGTTGAACCCACAAAGTAACGTAAAATGTTTTCTAAACGTTATTGTCAAGTGTCAAGGTCTTTTGTATTGGTTTTGGGTAAAAAGGTATGCAATTGGGACAAAAGAAGAAGAGAAATGTTAGACTCACACCATTTTTACAAACAAACATTCACACCCACATGTGGCATGTGAGGTGTACCAATTAGGTTGCATGAAATTTTATTTTTCTTAATTTTTACCCTCCATAATTATATGACACATGTGGGTGTGGATGTTTGTTTGTAAAAATGGTGTGACTCTAGCATTGCTCAAGGAAGAATGTGAAATGGGTAAAAATTGGTGTTTGGCAAAACACCCATCGAATGGTAAACAATGTTGTCGAGAGTCGTTGAGACCCCAAACGTTATGATAATGATGTATTATAATGTATTTATGGTTTCTGGAATGTTTTGTGAAGTGTATCAAGTTCTGAAAGTAAGGTATTAGGTCAAAAGGGGTAATTCTGCACATGTTTCTGCAGGTTCTGGGTCTGTTGGTTCAATACGGCGTATCCAAGTTATGGATACGGTGTATTGAAGGTTTAAAGTGGATACGGCTTCTGGATACGGCGTATCCATTCTATGGATATGGCGTATCCATATCTGTAGTTTCAGGTCAATTTTGTTTTAGTCATAAAAACCAAACCGTATGGAGTTAGAAGGCGTGCCACCCGACGTTTCGAAGATAATTGAGTCAAGTTTCATTTAGTAATACTTTCAAGAAGTGAATGATCGTTTATTTTGGTCAGTTTATAAAAGAACGACACAAGGTCATTTTCGGTCAAACGTTTGAATAAAAAGTTTTAACATTTGGTCAATTTTAGAGTCGGAAAAGGGGCGTTTCATTTCGCGTCCTGATCACTGCCGCCCGATGCCATGAACAACTTTTTTTTGGTTTTTTTAGACCTTAAATTGGAAGCCCTCTCAATGAAAGCACCAGTTGATACGACCCTGTTAGGGTTGTATCGGGATAGGGCACCACTTCAAGCGTGTGCTGGCTCCGTCAGAAAATAGAAAAGAAGATTAGATATTTTTGTTCTTTAACTTGATTGAAAGAATATAATAAAAGAGTACAACAACTATTTATAATAGCTAAATGGGTCATGGACCTATTATGACTTTCCTAAACAATTAGTCAAACGTATTGAATACGAAGACTTTCCTAAACACATAGTCAAACATATTAAATACTTTCCTAACACGACCTAATAAATGACTTTCCTAAACAAATAATGAAACATTCCTAAACATAATAAACTATGATAGTTATCCCAACCACGGGTGTAACAATTACTTTCACATATTTGTTGATATGATATTAATAAAACCATTTTCTAGTGTATGTCCTCAAAACTCGTTAACTTTAAGCCAGCCTCAATCGGCCGTCTTTTGTGTTATGTCACGAATTATAACATCTAGTTATCTCTAATGCGAACGAACAACAATGTCATATATAAGTAGCTCTAGAGTCTCATACTAGAGCGCGGGTTATTGTTATGTGTAACAAGATCTTCAAACTCTATAAGTTGAGCCGAGCGAATATCAAAGCTAAAGTTATCATATTTTCATAAATGAATTTGTTTTTTGATATTCTACGATTTTATTATATACTAATTTATGGCAATTTCGTGAAAGCTTCCTTCATGAATCAGTTAACACCCTGTTCAAAAAAAACGTTAACCTATGACGTCCCCAAGGCTATAAATACACACACATGCAAACCCTACTTCCTCATAACAAACTACACCAAGAACACACAGTCAATTCGACATGGTTATTATTAATCATGTTAGTTTCTTTCTGATAATCACAACGTTTTAATCCCTACCACGCTATGTTTGATGTTTAACATGTATGAGATCGGCCCAGAAAACCAAAAGGACATCATAACCGATGGTGTCGAAACGTACCTTTCCACATATGGTATCGAGCTCACCACTCGGAACCGCACTGGCCGGAAAGGCAACCTACGTGGAGCTACTATGATACAACCCGGTTCGAGGTTGTATAGGGATAGGGCACCACTTCAAGCGTGTGCTGGCTCCGTCAGAAAATAAAGAGAAGATTGAGAGATATTTTGATCTTTAATTTGATTGATTGAATATAATGAAAGATTAAGACTATTTATAATAGCTAAATGGGTCATAGGCCTATTATGGCTATTATGACTTTCCTAAACAAATAGTCAAATGCATTGAATGTGAAGACATTCTTAAACAATGACTTTCCTAACACAAGGAGACAAACATAAATGACTTTTCTAAACAAAGAGATAACATAAATACTTTCCTAACACAAAGACATTTCTAAACATAATAAACTGTGATAGTTATCCTAACCACGGGTGTAACACTCCACACTCCTTCGAAACCACCTTTCCCTCAAGGTGGTGTCTTGAAAACAATCTTGATGTCGGGTTTCCATATTCTTCTTTGAAATCCAGCCTTCATCTTTTTCTTCTTTATGTATTTGGCATTAAGACGCTCCAAGAACAAGTAGATACGACCCACGATTTCAAGCGTTACTTGCGCACGTATGTTTTTACAAAATAAGGTTTTGACATTGCCGATGTATACTTTAAAGAGCTTCATGTTCTTAACCGGTAACTTCATTCGTTCAACCACTCCCGGTTGAACAAAATTATGAGTGCTACCGTTATCAATTAGAATGTGCACCTTACCCGTACCCAATGTACCAAATAACTGAAGAGACCGGAGACTTCCGTACCTGAACAAAGAATTAAGAATCGAGGTATCCTCGCTTTCTATGGTCTCTTCGTTCTCCGTTGGTGTCACCGGACCTGAAGATTCTGATTCATCACCACCATTGTTACCAAAGGTTTTAGTCGTCGTACCCACCACCGGAGCTGCTTGGTCATCCAAACGAGCCTTGGTAATTAGTGACAACGAAAATGCGTCACCCAGGGTAGTAGGTCTTGATACTAAAAACTCCCGCTACAAGTGAAGTTTAAGCCCAGAAATATAGAAGGAGATGAGCAAAGAGTCCGGTATATCCGTAACCCGATTAATCAGCTTTTCAAATTCCTGTTGATAATCTTTGACCGTCCCCAATTGCAACAATTTCGATAACGCCCCATTCGGATCTTTATATTTTGACGGTCCAAAACAATTCCTCACACTTCTTCAAACCTGGCCCAAGTAGTGATCAAACCATTCTTCGTCATCCATTGAAACCAATCCGCAGCCGTACCCTCTAAATTAAAACCCAAGATCTTTAGCCACTGATCTGTAGGGGTGTTTAGTAGCGAAAAGTACTCTTTGATGGCTAAAATCCAACTCACTTGAGAGACTCCTGAAAACTTCAGAACATCCATGAGAGCAATGAAAAAACAGTTTTTTTTATATTTGGAACCTTGAATCAGAAGCCCTCAACGAGGACTTTCAATGAAAGTACCAATTGATACGACCCGGTTCGGGGTTGTATCACCACTTCAAGCGTGTGCTGGCTTCGTCAAAAAATAGAGAGAAGATTGAGAGATATTTTGATCTTTAATTTTATTGATTGAATATAATGAAAGATTACAAGACTATTTATAATAGCTAAATGGGCCATGAGCCTAATATGGTTATTATAACTTTCCTAAGCAAATAGTCAAACGCATTGAATGCGAAGACATTCCTAAACAATGACTTTCCTAACACAAGGAGACAAACATAAATAACTTTCCTAAACAAAGAGACAACATAAATACTTTCCTAACACAAAGACATTTTTAAACATAATAAACTGCGATAGTTATCCTAACGACGGGTGTAACATACTACGTCTGTGGGACGTCGATTTCGGACAGTTGGCAAATTTCACAACCCACTTCTCGGGTTCGATAGATTATAGAAATAGTAATGATAGATTGTCCTTCTTTCTTGCCTATAACGGTATTGATGCTCAGTTGGTGCCGTTTGTTGCGGTCGAGTTTGATACCAGCTCAAACTTCAACTGGGATCTGGTCGATGGAAGAGACCATGGACCTTTGCTTGATCATTTAAGCATAAATGTGAACTCATCCATTGAGTTCTAAAAGTGGGGGAGTAATGTCTCATACGGGAACCTGTATTTTATGAAAATTCAGTATGATTCTGGTTCCCAAAATCTTAGTGTTTTCTACCGAGACACAATCGTTAAGAACCCATTCGAGCTTCATTATATGGTGGACCTAAGGAAACTGTTGCCTGAACGGGTTGTTTTTGGATTTAGTTCATCGTCTTCATCTAGGGGTCAGTTTCAGAGAAATAGTGTAGAAGTCATGGTTTTTTAATAGCACAGTCTTGCATATGGATAAAAATAGATAGAAAAAAAGGAGAAAAAGAAAATAGTATATATAATTACAGTCCCGGTTCTTTTGATGTTTGTTATTGGCAGTTTCTTTACATTTATATGCTTAAGAAAGAAGACTGGGGCAAACGATCAAACTATTGATCAAAACCCAGATGGTGGTCCTGTAGCAGCAACTGTTAATTCATGGGAACCTCGAAGATTCACTTTTGAAGAACAATCATTATCGACAGATAACTTTAATAGTGATCAGAAGCTTGGGGAAGGAGCCTTTGGTGTCGTCTACAAAGCTACTTTGACCACCGGTGAACAATTTGCAGTCAAAAAAATTAAGGGCACGTCTCGATATGGTATAAAGCAATATGAAGCTGTGGTGCACATACTTGGCGGAGCACGTCACAAACATCTTGTAAGAGTTGTTGGTTGGTGCAACGAGAGAGACAGAACTGCTTGTTGTTTACGAACTCATGGAAAATTTGAGCTTAGATGTTCACCTTTTTGACTCGTCAAGGGAGTCCTTACCTTGGGACATGAGGTACAATATTGCTCAAGGATTGGCCAAGGCAATGCGCTATCTACACAATGAGTGTGGAAAATGTTGCATTTTGCATAGGGATATAAAAGCGGGCAACGTTTTGCTAGATTTTAATTTCGAGGCCCAACTTAGTGATTTTGGGTTAGCCAAGCTCCTTGATCCTGATACATCAATGTCTTGTCCGGTTGGTACCCCAGGTTACATTGATCCAGAATATGTTCAAAATGGCTGGGCTAGTCAGTTATCAAATGTTAATAGATATGGTATGGTGGTTTTGGAGATGGTAACTGGAAGAAGATGTATTGGTTATATTAATGCTGATCAAGAAGGTCATCTGATTGGATTAGCAGAATGGGTATGAAACAAGTATACAAATGGCAACATTCGAGAAATTGTGGATCCAATATTAAATGATAATTTTAATGAACTTCAGTTGAAAGGAATAGCGGCTCTTGGGTTGTGGTGCGTTAGTCTGGACTATTTACAAAGACGACCTAATATAACCTACCTTACAAATATCCTTGATCGTAGTGATCAAGACGCATTTTCATTCGTTCCAAATTTCGAAGGTACACCTCATCGATCTTCACTTGAAACAGATCGTACTAACTTACTTGTTCGGTGGTTCCTAGTTATCCACCATTATATCGTCGCAGGGCTTGGATGTTCGTAAGCCCATTCTTGTCAATGCTCTTATCAGTGTTTGGTTGATTTGTAATGGATGAAAAGACAAATATTTGTTACCAAAATATGTAGTTTGGTTTGTGGGTCTGGCTATTAAATAGTAGAAAGGGCCCATCAAAAGTAAAAGAAGGGCACCTATCTCACTCTATCTCTCACACACATATACATTTTCTTATTTTTAAATAATATTTAAATATTAAAATTTATTATTAAATCTATTAAAAAATATATAATTTTCTCTTATAAACCTATATCAAATCCAAATTCAATACTTAATCCAAATTCGAGTCCAACTCCACTTATAAATCAAACGCATCCTAAAAAGACAAGAGTTTGGAATTAGATTTTTGTGGTTTAGATTTAGATTTGGATTTAAGAAATGTTTTATAGAAAAAGATAGGAGTATTTTATAAGTTGATTTGTAATGGGTGAAAAGACGAATAAAAAGAATATTTGTTTTCCCATAATGTCGTTAGATCCCACTTTTACTTCCCATAATGTCCTTTTGTGAAAAAAATTTTGTGAAATGTGACAACCATGACTTGAGCAGGTTAGTCAAACCCTAGTATTGGATTTTATGTCTATGGTGATGTGCGGTTTATGTGAATTATGTGCTATGTGTATGATAATGTGTTATGAGGTAGTGAAAATCCATCGTTAGAATGTGAGCATTCAAAAAGATTGGATAAATGATGATTTCCTTTCGTTCACTTTTAAGTGACAAGGCAAATGATTATTGGAAAATTTATGATTTGTCTTTACTGTGTAAACATATATACGTATACGTATTTCGTGTTAGTTATTTAAGATAGGCTTAGCGTTAAGTGTTAGATTAAGAAAATGTAAAATTTCTAATTTTAGAAAGTTAGGTTAGAAATGAATAATTATTTTTAGAAAGTTAGTAAACTGCGTTAATACAAAAAGGAAGGATTAAATTAATTAAAGTTTTATTAAAACTTAAGGTTTTAAATGTAAATATAATAAAAATAAAAAAATAAAATATAAAAAAATATATATATATATATTTGGCCGGTTAGGGGTTTTAAAAAAAAAATAATAATAATAAAATTAAATTAGAATTTTAGTTTATATCTAATACTTAGTTAGACTTGGACTAGGATTCTATCTAAAGTGCCTATAAATATTAAACCTAAAACCCCATTCACCCCACCCTATTTTGGCCGGCCACAAGGAAAAAAAAGAGGAGACGAAGTTTTTTTTTTGGGTTTAGCTTTAAGGTACGATTCAACGTTTAATTCTCGTTCGTTTAATTCTTATAGTAACATGATTATGATGGATTAAGGATTTAAATAAGGTTTATAAATTAGGGTAATTAAATTACAGAAAGTTTATGATATTATGATGTTAGCTTAGTCATTAGATTAATTAGATTAGCGATTTGAGCATGCGTTAGGGTTTAGATCACTCAAGTTAGACGTGTAATTCACTGCAGAAAGTTAGGCAGTTTTGTAACGTGCATAACTCGGTCATAAAAGATCAAATAAATAATTTACAACATACTGGAGATAACCTCAGAGAGTCTACTTTCTAGAAAATCCGGCCTCATAAGTTTTTAAGGTCGGGAAGTGGGTCAAATGGTCAATACAAAATCAGTGTGCAAAACAGTGACGAATTTCAGTTTTGATTTTGATTTTTCTAAAAATACTTAGACACTGAGTTAGAGGCTCTAATTCACGTGAAAGTTAGTTCATATATTGTGTGTAACCTCTGAATTTTTGCTAAGGTCAGAAAGGGGTTTAAGTTGGGTAATTAATGCCATACTTTTTAAAGGTCAGATTCTGGACGAATTTTAAACACTTTGGATTAATGAATTTATTTGGGATATTTATAGAAGGGTAGTGACTTTGGGAGAACTATGAAAGGTTCATAGGACATATATGTAGCATGGTGAATTTTGGTTTGATTTATGGGAGTGTTTAAGTAGTGCGTTTAGGGCACGCAAGTGAGAGTAAAATTCTGCGTAAAACCAGAAAGTGTTAAGTGTAACGTGTAGGTGCAAATAGTAAATGTAAGATTTAATAAGGTTATAAAAACAAGTGTAGGCTATGATAGATCACATAGGCATCCATCATAGTTAAGGTTACATCATTTTGGGTTAAATGCCTATTTGATGGTAACTTACTTTGTGCTTATATTGTTTAGATTGTTCGTGTTATTTGTGAAGAGTTTGTGGATTTGAAGCTAGCAATCAGGTGAGTTTCATAGTCCCATTTTTAAATGTCTTTACATTTTGGGATGAAAATGATGCTTATGATCTAAAGATGTTTTGAATGCTGTGATTATGTGGTTAATGGTGTGTGGACAATATGTTACTGATATATGACTTATTGTTGCATGTTAAATGTGATATTGGTGTTATCGTCTACTCATGTAGGCAAGACTTGGGATTTATCCCGAGTGGTAATGTGGTGTTATCGTCTACTTATGTAGGCAAGATCCTTGGAGCTGATCAACTCCTTGTGATATTGTGTTATCGGTACCAAGAGTCTGGAATTTGGGTTTTGAATCCTTTCCATGACTATTAATGGAGCGGGGGTAACGTTCCTACCCAGTTGTTGTATTGGATCGGGGGTAACGTTCCTACCCATTATGTGGATTGCATGTTAGCATAAGTTCATATGTGCATAGTTGTCCTTTATTGTTTTGATAATCACAGTAATTCGGTTTTTAAAGTTTTATTGTGGTCCTAAACCTATGTCTCTCACCAACCATGTGTTGACGTATTTTAGCATCATTTTCAGGTGAGCACAATGAGGCTAGGCAAAGTGGCTAGAGAAAGACTGCTAGGGTGCATGGGAGCATATTTCCCTATTTGCTTTGTTTGCATGAACTTATGTTTTGTTTTGAATTTTATTAGGAGCTTGGATTTATTTTTCTTGTATTGGAGAGACCCACTTTCTTTAATACAAGAAGTTGTTTGTTTGGATTATCGATATTGTCATGACACATTGTGTCCCTTGACTCGTTTATGCATTTAGAAATTCTCTATTTCGACACCATTGTGTTATGATGATATCCATGACGTTACGCCTCGTGTTTTCGCCTTGGCGGGGTGTGACATGAAACCTTTGTGGATGTAGCATACCTCTTATTTTTTTCCCTTTTTGTTTAGTGTTTGTAATAACTTTGTATTGTGTCGTGTATTTGCATGTTGCTCTCATAGGGTAGTTTTGGGTCTCGATTATAAAGATCGGATGCTTTTGTTTGTTTCGGTCTCGATTATAAGGATTAGATGCATTTGTTTGTTTTGCTAACGTATCATTTCTAAAAAATAGTTATAAATAAGCAAAAAAAAACAATCTCATTTTCTATTCATTCATAAATGAGGAAAAAATAAATCATTAGAGCAAACGGTGTAATGGCGAAGGCCCCTCGCCGTGGCTGAGGTGGCACTTCGCCGTGGCTCGTCGGGCTTCGCCGCCACACCGGTCCCCCCTCTTCGCCGAGCATTTCGTCACAAAACGAATCACAATTTAGCCGTTTGAAAATGGGACCCAACCCCCAAAATCTATCCGTTGCAAACGTTTAATTTTTTTTTATTATTAAAATTAATTTTTTTATCTATATACATCTCATATTTTTTTCATTTTAAACACACACAAATACATTCTCAATCTACATTTTATAAAAATGAGTGACTCAAGCTTTTCCGATTCGTCCGATCTCGACGACATAACTGAGTACGAAATGATAATGGAGATTAACAACGAAGATCAAGATGAAGTTGAAGCTGTTCCAATGCGTACATACATCAATCGTGAACGTGATGTCGCTGAAGAACGTTTAATGGCGGATTATTTTGGTCCACACCCAAAATATCCGGCGGAGTATTTTAGAAGACGATATCGCATGAACCGAGAACTATTTTTGGAAATCGTTCAAGGTATTGAAAATTACATTCAAACTGTTAATCCTCTACCCAAGCATTTTCAGTTTTTTACTATTCGATATGATTGCACGGGTTTAAAAAGTTTTAGTGTCATTATGAAATGCACATCCGCCATACGCCAATTGGCGTACGGCACAACACCGGATGCATTAGATGAGTACTTGCAAATGGGGGCACATTGCGCACGCGATTGTCTAGATTATTTTTGTATGTGCGTTATGGATTTGTATCAGCCCGAGTTTTTAAGAAAACCTACATTAGCTGATATTCAAAACTTATACGCCGCACATAATAGGATTCATGGGTTCCCAGGAATGCTTGGTAGCATTGATTGTATGCATTGGGAATGGGTTAATTGTCCGAAATCATGGCACGGCCAATATGGGAGAGGTGATAAAAAATACCCAACCATCATACTAGAAGCTGTTGCATCATACGATTTGTGGATTTGGCATGCATTTTTCGGGGTTGCAGGTGCCAATAATGATATTACTGTTCTGCATCATTCCCCATTGTTCGACGACCTTTTGGCTGACAACGAACCAGTGGCACCATATGTTGTAAACGGGCAACCATTTGATAAAGGGTACTACCTTGCAGATGGTATTTACCCTCAATGGTCAACGTTTGTCAAATCATTCACTGTTGCACGCGATGAAAAAAACGCTCTGTGTTTAAACGGCGTCAGGAAAGTGCCCGGAAAGATGTTGAAAGGGCATTTGGTGTCCTACAAGGACGATGGCGTATTATTGCTCAACCGGCGCGTGCTTGGACTGTGAACAAGCTACGAAGAATCATGTACACGTGCATCATATTGCATAACATGATTTTGAAAAATCAAAGGTATGCGATATCCGAAGCGGGTGAAATTTACATCTGTCCACAGCAAAATATATTAAGGACATGGGTCGAGCGATGTGCAATCCGTCAGAGGAAAGCAAAAGAACTTCGAGATAAACAAACACATTCAAGGCTTCAACGGAGTCTCATTGAGCATGTCTGGGCACTACATCAACCATGAATTTCTATTTCCGTATTGTATTTTCTATTTCCGTATTGTATTTTCTATTTTCGTATTTGTAATTTTATTTTAATGAAATAAATTTTAATTTGTGTGGAAAATGGAAAAGAAAATAAAATTATGAGTGGGTGGGGCTCAAATGAAGAGGAGAGAGAAATGTCATGAGTGAAGGGGTATTTTTGTGTGTTGTGTTGAAATGAGGTGGCGCTGAGGTGGCAGCGATGTGCCCAAATGAAGAGGGAAAGTTGTGTCACTATACCCTTTGCTCTAAGAGGCGTAAGATGTGAGCATGGTAAACGTCGCACCAATACTATTAACAAAATAGAAAATGGAAAATTCTTAAAAGAGTCCAAACTTTATAGTGGAAATGTCATTATACCTCAAACGCAATCACTTTCTCAAAATACCCCAAGGGCAACTTGGCAACTGGACAACTTAAAGAAGAATTTGACACATTTCTATTAGGTTGCCAAGAAGT
>BQNB010110682.1:0-20914 GCA_026074375.1 Tanacetum coccineum | reverse complement strand
TTCCTTATCTCTTTTCTATCTTTGTTTGCTTATTGGTATAGCTTATTGTTGTGAAATGGATTAAGCTTTTGGGATAACACTGTGGCAGTGGTTCTTTCTTTGACAACATGATCAAAGCCAGTAAGATGGCGTTTAAGCTCTTTCAAGCTAGTATTCACTATACTCACTTTAGGAAGTTCTTTTGGAACCTCAACTTTGTTGGTTGTGGAAGAAGGAGATGGGTCTAAAGCTGGGACCGAAGTCGCTTTCCAATAGGCATGTTCACTGTATAAATCAGATTGTCGAACAAATCGTTTGTTGTAATCGTTATGAAGAATAGCATAATTAATGGGTTTAGTGTTCAATTTATGTTTTACAACCATTGGATCTTGTTCTTTCAAAAGCATTTTTGAATGACTCTCTTCACAAAGCATTAATGTCTCATCAGAATCATGAATCACAATAGTATCCATTTTAAGAATGACATTCCCGTCATACAATTTTGGCTTTGACTCCCGAACCTTCTTCAGATAGAAAGGTTTTTCAAAACCGATAGCTTGTTTTGTGGAATGATCATAACAAATCTTAGATTTAGTCATCATATGAACAGTTTGCGCAGATTGACCTCTTTTGAAAATGATATTATCAAGTTGCTTAATTTTCTTTTCTAAAGCAATTTCTCTATCAATATTTCTGTTTTCTTCCATTTTCAAATCATTTTTGAGATCATAAACTGTTTTCATTAAAGAATCCTTTTCTTGCACTTGTTCGAAAAGAGTTTGCTTAAGATGTACAATCTCGGCATACTGTTCATTTGATCCAAAAAAAATGTTCTCAACATTTTGCATTTCTTTTAAATCTTTAACCTCTTCTTTATATCTGTGAAGCTCGGTAGTCAAAGCTTTATTGGCATTTTTATATTCCAGATTAACATTGGTGCAGTTCATCACTTGGGTATTTAATTATTCAAACATAGATAATATCAGGACATCTTGTTGAGCAGAAGAGTTAGAATTCTGGACAGTTTCCTGTTGTGTTTCACTTAGATACTGAGAATAAGGAATGATATCGCTATCACTGGTTATTTCAGTTTCTGACTGATTCACATCATTAGACTGTTCAGAAGACGTCATTATCTGCTCACTTTGATTGATTAAATCATAGGTTAGATTATCCGAATTGTGTACCTCAGTGAGTGCATCTGAGCCATTCTTGGAAAGATTCTCCATGAGAGCAATCTTGGCTGAGTTAAGTTCATTACAATCAGAGTCATAGGCATCCAGATCCTCGGCTTGATAAGCAACATTATGGGTAATGACAGTCTGAGAGGTTTGAGAGTCAGGAAGTCCGAGATCTGCCAAAAATGCTATTTCTTCCTCTGTTAAAACTTGACTACTTGCTTGAGCTTGAACCAGCAACACTTTATCATTGTACCACGTTTCATCCCTTTTCTTCTTTGGCTTAGTACACTGCTTGGCAATATGACCTTCCCCTTTGCAGTTGTAACAGATGACAGTCCGTTGTTTCCCTGTGTTGCTTCCACTTGCTCCAGGTGTGTATTTTCTCGTTGTTCCAACAGCATAAGTAGTTTATCTCCCCTGAACAGGTTGCATAGTTACTTTTCCATCATAGATGGTAGCTTGTTGACGAGGGTTTGACAAAGTCCTTAGCTGATTGTTGGTAGTAAGATACCGGAATGTGACGACAGCAGTTAAGAATGACATCATGTGATTGATCGCATCAATTGGATCATCCCCTTTCTAGAACACTAGAATAATTAGACTGGAGTCTGGTTGGGAAAATTCAGATTGTTGATGTTGGTAAGTTGTGGGAGCATATTCCAATTGTGGGATGGATGATTATGGAGAATAAACGTTGTGTTGAACTGAGGATTGGTACTCATTTGATGGATAAGTGATTGAAAGAGGTGTTGATTGACTGGTTGTGAATTGTTGAGTCTGATAAGGTGTTACAAACTGTGAAGACGGATATGGTGAAACATGATGTTGAGGTTGAGAGTTTGGGTAAGTGTGTAGATGAGATTGATAAGCCGACTGAGTTAATTGGTGAGATGCAACTAAAGCAAGAGGATCGGAGTTACGTTCATGCATCAAACGAACTTCATTTGCATGTCGTTCATGTTGTTCCAGGTAAGCATGAAGCTGATCAACATTGGTAGTATGCAAGTCTTTGACCAATTTAACATCCGTAACAAATTTGCTCCATTCATCAGGTAGAGTGTTTAAAAACTTGGTATTAACTTGAAATTGCTCCAGTGGCATCTTGTAGATGTTCATATCATTGAGTAGCAGAGTGAACCTCAAGTAGTACTCGTGTAACGACTCTCCTTTCTTGTAAGTGAACTTATCGAATTCATCATACAGCTTGCACTCTCGTTCTTGTTTCGTTAACGACGTTCCTTGCATTAGCAGTTTAATCTTCTCCCAAAGATCTTTTGCTACACGGTGTTGACTCACAAGAGCATAGATTTTGGTTGGAAGGCCTTGGAGAATGATGTTTATTGCTTTGATGTCACAATCAGCTTGAATGGCTTCAGCGGGAGTCAGTTCAACATATTCCTTAAGCCTTGTTACTCCATCCTCAGTGATTGAAGGCCAAACGAGTGGTCCTTTTTCAACAGAGGCAAGAATCATTCTTCCATGAGGTCTATTCAACATATACAGTTCCATTCGGCTCTTCCAAGAATCATACAAGTGTTTTTCAAGCATTGGTGGTTTGTTGTCTCTTCCTGAAAGAAGTGACTTATCGGTAAGAGTCGTCATTGTGGTATCAAAAAGATTACAAATTGATCAATCGGTGGTAGAAAGAAATTGTGTTTGGTTATGTGATTGTTGAGTCTTGAAATGAAACTACACGGGATTTTACAATTCTCGACAAAACCGGGAAAAACAAATTAATGTTTCACGGGATTTTACAAGTCACAGAAAGAACCGTATAATTTTAGAAATTTGAAAATTTGGTGTCCTTCTAGTTCGGTCCTTCTAGTTTGGTTATCAAAGAAAACCTCGTTCGGTTGATCTTGTTCGGTTCCAACCCAAAGACCAAAAGTGAAACCAAACCTTCAAAATACGGACTGTTTTTGCAATTTTAAAGTTTGACGGACTACAATTTGACCAAACCACAAGGACAATTTTTGCAATTTAATGCGCTAAATAGAATTAGAAAAAGTGTGATACACCGAAAAGTAAAGTGATGTTGTCTTTTCAAAAATACATTTTAGTTTAACTCATTCAGACACAATTAGAAGTTCGGCCCAAAAAAATAATATTTTTTTATGTCAATAAGAAGCGATAAGAGGTCGTTAGTATTAAAAGCCTTTGTTTTTTTTTTATCATTAAGATCCAAAGTCATAAACCTCCTATTAAACTAGGTGATGATGAAATGTCTTTTACCTCTTAATATGTCTTTTTTTTCTTACATATTTTGTTGTTACTTTTAATATTTTTATGTTATAGTTTCTTTTAACATGATATCTTTTGTTTTTGTCTTGTTTTGACTTTTTCTTTCGTATTAGAATTACGTTTAAATAAAATTATTGTATATTTTTTGCTACAAAAAGAATGTTAAAGATGATAATAACTATGTGAAGAAACATGTAATCTTATGATCTAAACCAAGAACAAGAGTGAGATGTGGGTTGTGAAGTTTTAGAGAGAGAAAGTATATGGAAATGGATGATGTTATTACTATGTGGAAATTATGGAAACATGAAAACAACCAACCCCTCTCCAAGGCTAGGAGAGGGCTTATATATGTCTTATAGGCCGGCTCATGGGTTATGATGGGCTTCTCATGGGCCTTGGGCCAGACTAGATTACTAATCTAATCATTACACTAACTACGAGCTAAGACTATTACAACTTTGAAGTGACCGACACTTTTTGTGTTTCCAACAATAAGCTATATTAATAGTCCACAAAAATATGACATACTAAGGTATTAACCAAAAACACTTTCCATGAAAGACTTAAAATTTTCGTGAGCTTATAAGCCTAAAATAAGCCATTCAAACACATAAATAAGCCAAAATAAGCCATATACAAGATAAGCTTTATAGCAAATATATGTTTTTCAACCATCACGACCACAATATCAAAACTAACAAAACCTTATCCTCTTTTTATTTCATTTGAACCCAAACGCACCCTAAGTATCCATTTATAAATTTTTCGCTTTTGATTTTAAACGATCGGGTCGTAAAACTAACATCTATGCATCACTAACAACCCAAAAAGACAAGTAAAATTTAAATTTGAAAGACTTACAAGAATGGTCTTCAAAATATATTTTGACGCGAACTGGACAACCGAAACGTTGTATTAATGAATACATGAACACTAGAATCAACCCAATATATCACCAATCTTCATGTTTTTTATCAAAATTGTGTGTGTGTGGTGAACTCGGACGCAACAAGGAAAAGGAAAAAAAAAGTGTGTGTGAATGTATAAAATGAGTGTGTGTGCTTTTGCTTAAGTTATAAGCATATATGGGTACAAGGATGGACCACTCTTGCTAAAATAATGCCTCCTTGTCTCCCTTGTGGTTTGAACCGTGTATAAGGAATCCAAGGCCTCGAGATTGCCGCTTTTTATGTCGGGATCACTTAAAAACTCATAAAACTTGATCGTAAAATATTTCCCAAAGTTACTTAGCATTTTTATTCACTTTAAAAATACTTTTCCAATAATTTAGAGTATTTACTTGAAATATTTTCATATTAGACCTCCCAAAAACTCATTTGGACATTAACAGACGTGTCGGGACTTGCTTTCGGCATTTCTTACAAATTTACGGGTCAACCACCCAAAACTTAAATAACATAATAATACCCTCTAAAAAGGATTATTATACACCATAAACTATTAACTATCACAATTCTTATAAAATTACCACCGTCAACACGGTACATATTCTAATAAAGCTGGCAAATGCCAAATAGTCGAAGGACTAATATTAGAATATTCAAAACACAGAAAGGGCAGAGGTTACAGGTTTGGTCCTGATGAGGTGTAATTTTATACACTTTTTCGAGGTCATTTAACCCCTATAATCATGCAAAAATGCTCAAAATATGTGCTTAATTGTTTTTTTGCATTTTTAGCACTTGGAAGACATTTGAAGGAAATACACTTGACTTGGGCTCTATTTTGAAAGAAACGACATAAGAGTACAACTTTGCACAAACAAAGGCTTGAAGAATTACTTATAGAAGGTGGAGACGGCGTCAGGATTACTTGCGATGCCATCTGGATGATCAAGCGACCGCGTCAAGGGGAATTTATGACCGCGTCAGGACTGCAGCTGTCATAAAGAAACCTTAGAAGATTCACGGCGCGATGGCGTCAGGATTTCTTACAACGCCGTCATGATTCTTTTCTTATATATACAAACTCGAATTTAGGGTTTTAGAGAGCATATTAGGAGTATTATTCCGTAGATAACGATTTGTAGCTGACTATAGGAGTATTTTAGGGTTTCCCAACCCTTTTGTACTATCCCTAATCACTTGTTTCAATATAGTGAAGTTCTTTTACCCTTTAATCTTTCAATATGTCTTATTATTTGATTGGTTATTATGATTTGCTTATCTTTTACATGTTAGGCTAGATCTCATTAGTGTTTGCTTATGATTGCATGTAAATTGGTATATAGATCCTAATAATATTGCTTCTTGATTGATGTGTGTGCATGTTTAGACTCTAGAACCCTAGTTACTTAAGTGTGTCGAAGATCTAGGGCGGCATGATTGTATAGAAAGTATTCCAACGGTAATAGTCTTCATACTACCTTACCCATCTATGGATGATCCCTTTTAAGTATTTTAATGCACGTCTATCTCCCTAGGGGCCTTGTAACAATCTTAATACTACCTTACTTATGCGTTTCCCTAGCAAGGTATCACATAGATGGCGTTTTCGTGTAATTCGTCATGCTTCTCAGAAATACTTACACATACATCGCAAGTGTGACAAAGCAATAGAGTTAGGAGAAGCATACTAAGGATCATGCATGATTAAGCAAACACTTCTCTTTTATCATACAAATTCTCCACATTAAATTTAGTTTAATTATTAGATAATTAGTTTAAAACAGGCCTCCTTTAAACCCGAGATTTTTACTTGCTATTATAAAATATAAAAAATACCAAAAATATTCTTCTATCAACCCATAGACCTTAGTTACGTTTAGTTCGAACCTTCACAGACTATTCCCCTAGAGAACGATAACAACCCTCGAGTCTTGCCTATACTACACTACAACGGTTAGGTATACTGCCTAGGGATTTGTAAAACTTAGTGGGAGTTTACAACACTCATCAAAGTTTTTGGCGCCGCTGCAGGAGAATAGTATAGGTTTTGAATTTTATTTAACTTAGGTCTACTCGCTTGAATCCTTTCAAATGAGACTTTTATTTTCTTGTTAGTAGCATTCTTGTAGTCTATCTTTTCTTTGTTCACTTTGTTTGTCTAAACCGCCGCCATGACTCGTAGCACCATTAGGAGAATGATAGAACCACTCGATAAACCTGAAAGAGAAATAAATCAGCGTAGAAAAGCCACCCACCGTCAACAACAAAACGAATCTTTAGCTATAGCCGAAAGGAACCTCTTTGATGATGACGCATCGTCATCCATCAATATAGAACTAAAAACCGCGCCAACTCCTAAAAGCCTGTACGAACACTCTTTTCCAAACCTATCCAGATTCCAAAATCTAATTGTTCTCCCCAAAGAGCAAACAGGAACCATCGTAAACTCTCATGATATTTGGTTAATCCAAAGCGTTTGTGAATTCTAAGGTTTAGAAATCGAGAACCCCTTCCAGCACCTTAAGCTCTTCCTAAGCATAGTGGACAACATACATGCCAACATAGCTACAAAAGACGCATCTAGGCTCCTATTCTTCCACTTCACCCTAAAGGGCAAGGCAAAAGAAAGTCTTGATAGGCTACCTCCCACTTATGTCCCAACATGGGAATAATTAGTTTCTAAATTTCTAAACAAATTCTTTCCCCCAGAACGCACAGCGTTCATTCGAGACAAATTCCTTCGATTCTGCTAAGAAAATGACGAACCCATTAAGGATTATTGGAGATGTTTCCAGGATTTGCTTCAACAAGCCCCTTACCATGGGATAAGAAGATTTCTTTTAGTTTAACTATTCTACGATGATGTGATCTCCAAGGATAAAGAGAAACTGGATTAGTTTACACAGTTTTGATTTAGTTCACTCAATGAAGATGAAGGATGGAATCGCATAGAAGAGTTCATTCAATATCAAGATGATTTGTGGGATGAACTTTCACCACCCATGAACGTCTCGTTAATTTTAGAACTAACTTTTAATGGTCACTTAAAAAAACCTCATCAACAGCTTTCCTACCTCACATCAGCTACCAAAGGAAAAACCTTGAAAACCCATACCTCATCTGTGACATTTGTGGTGAAGACAATTAGGCCGATGAGTGTGACTAAGTTATATCGCGCGAGCAAGTATGCTTATTCGGTGGGGATTTTTATGACGACCATTCTCTTCTAAGATTTTATCAAAACGATGATGTCCACCTTTGGGGAAACTCAAGAAGAAAAGAGGAAGGAGAAGATGGTCCTGACTAGGTCATTAGGAGTCAATTTGAGGATAAATTAGCCAATTTTATTATGTAAAAGAATCTCCACTTAAAGTGGGGGAAATGCTGCATAAACAAAGAAACGACATGCATGAATGATGCGTATATTCTTTTAAAGAAATTATTTAACAAGTTTTAAATTTATAAAACTCATTCACCGATGTCTACACGTACTAACGGGCAGAGAACCCGGTCGTGTGTAATGTAGAATTGGTAAATCCGAGGTCGTCCCAAGAGCTAAGTTTAGATTAGTTATAATTTGAAATGTCACAGGTTTAAAAATGGTTTGAATCGTTTTTGAGAATTATAACAAGAAATAAAGTGCGTAAAAGTAAATTGAGAAGAAGACTATAAGGACAAAATCTTGCTAACGTAGTTACTTCACTACTACTGCTTATGACATGTTTCTTAGTGCAATGTCTAAGTATTGTTTTATTAGTGTTCTAATATCAACAGATCCGAATTGACGTTCGTGGTATGTCATGTACTTCCAAGGATCCCAATTTCTAGAAAGCCTTGATGTTAAGGTATCCTGGTCGTAGCTATTAAGTACCAACCATCCAAAAGACTTGTCTATAACCTAAATAGATTATTAACCCTCTCTGAAAGAGTTCTTGCGTTTTTTAAAGTATTTAGAGCAATTAAGGCGGTGATCGAATCGATTTCTACACTAAGGATTAAGGGTGTCAGTAGGGTCGGGTTGACCCGACCTGAACCTGAACCCGAACCCGAACCCGATAAGGCTTATCAAGTCGGGTTAAATCAGGTTAAAAAGTCTTGTCGGGTTGATTTCACCCGAACCTAATAACCTGATAGTGTTATCGGGTCGGGGTCGGGTTTGATAATTAATGTTATCGGGTCAACCCGATAAGACCCAAAATTGCAATTTATTTATTATTTTTATTAAATAAATTATAAGCCTAGTATTTTCAGTGAATGTGTATCCTATTTAGTTTTGTGTTTGGATAAAAAATTTGTAGTAAATGTATATGTTTCTTTCTTGTTTTAAGTCTGCATTAATATCAACTTGTGACATTCTGTTACTGTCATGTTTATTCATCATATAGACATACTTGAAAATTGATTACTGTAATAATACACAAATAATCTAATTTGGGTGATTTTTTTCATGGTCGTACCTTTTTTTTATGCTTGTCGTGATCTTTTTCTCCTTGTAATATGACTTGTTTAATTTATGTTTAAGCAACGTCGGACATTACTCTTTGTTATCCAAGTTGGTTTGCATTTTCATCTAGATGGTCAACAAGAAAAGGCAACCCGATTAGCCCGAATCACCCAACTCGACAACACCCGACCCAATTACCACCCGAACCCGATAACCCAATTCCTTATCGGGTCAGGTTGCGGGTGAGATTTTAAAAATCAAAACCCAACTTAACCCGACCCGATAACCTGATAACCCGACCCAATAACACCCCTACTAGGGATAGATGCGAACTTATCCTAGTACCTTGGTAATCCTAAGATCAGTTATTTGCTTAATAAAAGGACTAACATGATCAAAACTACCGTTCAATATTGCCAAAATGCAGGGATCTATGACAAGCTATAAGGATATTTAACAAAACGATAATCAAACAGGAAACATTTATCATAACAATAGTAACTACATAACTAGGCCAACACTAGAAGTGCTTAGCCACTCATGGTAACAATACAGTAAGAAATAATGGAAAAATTCATTGAGAAAAAGCTCATAATTCTTACAGTAGTCGTTTATGAATGACTAAATACAAAAGTAAGTAAAGTGATTTCTCCCTTGGACTTTAGATGGATTTCTTTGACCTATGGAAGCTTTGTTCGCCCCTTGATGTTGTGGTAGAAGGGTTGATGAATAAGCAGAATGAGGGCTCTATTTATAATATTCTAACGCGTTACGGCATAACCCTTATGAATGGTTACGCCGTAATCATGCTGATGTGGGCTTCCTTTTCGTAGGCATAAAAGTATTACGGCGTAAATCTAATGTGCATGTTACGTCGTAATGCTGACTAGGATACGTCATCAATCTTCAAGCATGACAGGTTACGGCGTAAAGGTTACAAGTATTTACGCCGTAATCATTGTGATGACCATTGTTTCCTTAATTCGGTTACGACGTAACTCCTGCAGGGTGGTTACGCCGTAACAAGTCTTAAAATCCAACTTTTGCTCGTTTTTGTGTCCAAATCTTGTGTTTCTTGCTCAAATGCTCGATTTTTTCCTGTAAACAGTAAATAAGTGATTAAGTAACATTTTTAGGCATTTATGAGACATTTACAAGAATTTTGATAGGGAATTTGATACCAAAAAGTATTAAATATTTGATGTTATCAAATATTCCCCCACTTGACTTCTACTTGCCCTCAAGTAGACCTGTTAGAATAATTCATAAAAAGATTTCTCCCATTTATTTTGAACAAAAGAATTCATAATTTACTTATGCTAGAAAACATCAAATCCGAACACCTCACGAAAAGGGGATCAAAATCACTTAACTCTCACTAGTCTAAGTGTTTCACTTTTGGGGTGATCACTCAACTGCACTGCTTAACTACACAGTATAGCAGGTATTCTATCATAAGCTTGGAAAAGTACACAAATTCTAACTAGTTAAGTTAGGGTCAAAAATGGTCTCTCTTACGAAACAAGGGTGACACATGGTTTTAACAGGGTGGAATCTTTAAATCTGTTAACCAAAAAAAGTGTTTACACCAACAAAGGCGATGAAACCACACATACACATCCGTAACGACGGTTAAGATATGTATGATTGCTTAATCCCTTATTCGAGCAAAACTAAGGGTTAGATTGGAGAATGATATATGGTAGGATAAGACGTGGGATGCACATTAATTGATGTTAAGATAAATACACAAAACAAATAGTCATTATACTAATCTAAGTAATTAAGGTCGTCATAGCCGGCTATTGTCCATCCATAATCAAGTGTCCAAGCGCAAAAATCTGATCTTCATATCTATAATGGGCTAGTGGTATATGTAGTGATGTAATTCTTGCTTTTTATTGATTTAGCATATCTTACTAGCCCAACCTTCAAAATCAACAGATGGCTTATACCATCTTCATAACTAGTTGGTTTTATAACACATAACCAACTTATAACATTAGGAGTTTATTCATTATTTTTTTGATACTTATAGCATACAACTAAATATCCCCCCCACTTAAGAATGAACAATATCAAAAGTGATGATACATGGGGTCTTCATAGATCAATAAGGATAAGTCTTCCACGAACGTCTAATTTTTTTTGAACCCATTCACCTATACCATGGACTTAAGTAACCAGAGATTTCAACATAAAGAAAATAGAGACTATAGGGTAGGTTAAGGCAAAGTGGTGTAATGAAACATATGATATTGGGTTAAAAATGAGAGATTGGCTAAACAGGGTAATCTAGGGGTATCTTGCACTAAAAATGAGTGCACCAAAAGGGTTTATCACGGGGGTCGACAAGTCAGTGTAACAAGTCGATAAACATAACACATGCTGGGCTATATGGGTTAAAATACTAAATGTTTCCTTCTTGGAACCAATCTATTTCCTGTCTAATTAATTGAGTGGTCTCGAAATGATGTGCAGGCCAAGTTCTAAAGTCCACAATACTATCGGCACACTCATATTTTTGGTGAATTTTTGTATAATGGATGAAAACAGAATCATCAGGCTTAACCTCACCAATTGGAATAAAAGGGTAAATGTGCATTCGGCAAAGATTTAATCTAGTTCAAAAAGAAAATCATGTCAAAATTTTAAAATTGGCACCATTTTTCAAACAAAAATAAAAAATCAAAGGCAAATATAGGTCAAGTGGTAATTCTACTCCCATTCCCTACTTGGTTTATCAATGTCCCTATTATACAATAAAGGAAATGAAAAATCAAAAATAAGAGTAGAATTAAAACAAGAGACTCCCTTGAGTATTAATTTAAACTTCAAATGATGGCGGTGTGGGATGACTTCCTGTCAAGCGCCTCCTGAGCAACCTCGTTTCCCCTAAAATCACTAAACAAACCTAAATGCATTAAACGTTCAAAATGAAATATACAAGAAAACTAACTCACCTTTGTAAGAATCATGATTGCATTTAGCGTATGCAACAAGCCTTTTAAAACACTTGGTGGCCCAAGAGGACGAGTGAAGTCCCGTGAGGGTTTCCAGATAAGACGCCCACAAAGTTCATTTAAAATATACACGGTTTTGTAAATGTTTCAAACTTATTTTAAGGTTTTACAAGAAGAGGTTACGGCGTAAGCTGAAGAGTTACATTATAACCATGTGGTTCAATTAAAAATTTGAAATACTTGTTACGGTGTAATCATGGAATAGGTTACATTGTAGCTTCAATGATTGCGGCGTAACTGTGATGGTTACGGCGTAAATGCTATCTGTAGCAACATTTTAACCACATGATTATGAGTTGATATGACCTCAAATTCAACTTCTTTGCTGTAAGAGCCTACAAAATAAAGTGAGAAATATACAAACCAACTAATATGTGAAATGAAATTTATTGATAAAAAGACTGGTTGTCTCCTGACAAGCACTTTTGTTAATTAATGAGTCTTTAAGTTAGACTCACGCGCAGTCTACGTTGCTCCTTGGGTACTCCCTCTTGCTCCCAACTCATCTTTGATCATTCTGGCAAATTGTGACCAATTGTTCAACCTAAAGGTAAAGCGTCATCAAGTTGTTTGGTATTGCAGATAAAACTTTTTCCTTCCTTGAACGAATACCTTTTTACTTCGAAGGTTTCTGCATTTACCATAGGCGGCTCATATTCGATTTTTTCAATCCCACTTTTCCATAGTTCTCCTTCCTCATGCCCTTCATCGTGCCATGCATATTTTGTTCCCCTGTGGTTTTGTTCACACTTTTCCCACACATCATCTAGGACATATCCTTTCTTTCCTATCCTTAATATATATTCATTCGACAAATGTTCCATCTCGTAGTTGAACACTCGTCTGGGTTAGCAAAATGTATAGCGTAGTCAGCCTCGACGTCAAAACTATCTAGAACCCATTCGTTGAATACTTTTTCCCAATCAAAACTGGCTACATTAATATGCCTAATCTTAACTTTCAACCATTCTTCAAATGAATAATAACAAGGGCGCGGCTTAATAGGTTGTGACTTCGGTGGTTCTCCTAAATTGGTTTCTTTATTTATCTTAGGGTGTTCTTGTGGGAAATGGTCGGTGTCACCCACAGGAGTTATAGGTATGCTTGGATCAGAGGTGCTTCCTATATCATAGCTAGTGTGTTTTTTGGTGTGTTGTTCATAATGTGCAGAATTCCATAATAATTATAGTGTTGGGTAATGTATATTATTAGGATATTTATGTGATACCGTTGTTATCGACGGAGTCCTCTCATTATCAAACTCATAGTTCTGAGCAACCCATTCATAGTATCTTAGTTCTCGAGTCGTATCATCGATTTTTTAATTTCCATAGCATACATGAAGAAAATCTATAAATTCCATACAACTACCTTTCACATTACGTCTCTCATGATCTCGAAAACAGACCCCTTGTTTGAGCATTCCATGTTTACCTTTTCTATAAACAGCTTAATATACACTACATAAGCTTAAGTCGGGATTGCATGTAGGCCATATTCCACAATCCTCACCACTATTATCATCATAAAATAAACGGACAGGTTTACATACATGCCATATTGACATGACCCTTTCATTATCTTGTCAATGGTTGGCATGCCCTTTACTGGTTTCCTGCATGTTGCTAGGCGAATCAATGGTTTCTATATTACTATTCATGTAAATTCTAGTGTTCTGCTCAAATCGTAAACATGCAGGAGATTCATATGAAAATAAATCATCTCCTAATTTGAGGGGATTAAAGGATTCTTCCTCCTGACAAGAAGTTGCCATGTAAACTCTTTCAAGGGTGACGTTAGAGTAGGTGGAGTTTCTGTTTACATCAAACTTGACCATATCCTTACCAATTCTAAATGAAATTTATCCATTAAAGACATTAATTTTAGCATGAATGGTTGCGAGGAATGGTCTGTCCAGGACCATCATTTCACCAAGGATTCCTGGCATGTCAATAACAACAAAATCATACGAGAAAACAAATTTATCAATCTTAACTAGGACATTCTCTAAAGTTCCTAATGGTGCTTGTTGTGTCATATTGGCCATTCCGACTAGCATATCGGTTTTCCTAAGATTAGTCAGTTTTAGATATTCAAAAACTGAATTGAGCATAATATTAACACATGTTCCTAAGTCTGCCATAGCATATAAATTAAAACTACCGACTGTGCAAGGAAGAGCAAAACTTCCTGGGCTTAACTCCTTAGGTGGTAATTGGCATGGCATGGCTTTTAAAGGATGGTCATCTTCTTTTACTATGTCATTACTGGTTATAGAAGATACCTCCTGAACTGCATCAGTTTTATATGTTTCCATCTACCTACCCTTGTAAACTGCTTTACATTCTTCTACTAATAACTTTAGGATATCAATCAATGTGACTTCCTCGTTACCCCCCCCCCCCGCTTTTTATGCTCCTCTGACAAACTACTCATCAACATCATCATCACTACAACTGCTTTAATCCTCTTCATGGGTTTCAAAGGTTAGGCACATCAGGTGCATCGGTGTTATCAATTATACCTTGTTTGCTCATCACTGATTCCCCATAAGATATGTAATTAATTTCTTCATCGAGCTCCGCATTATAGGTTCATTCTTATGTTTGGTATATGATTAGATGGGCTTCAAACAAGGGACCAAAGGTGGTAAATCATAATCGGTGTCGATTTTAGCATCGTCAGCATAATATGGATAGTTTGAAGTCCTACTCTTCTCTAGGTGAAAAGAGCCACCATCCCCGTTATCATATTTTGTTGGAAAATAAGACTGAGCATCTCTCTAAGATTGCCTTTTCATCTATGCATCATATTCCATGTACTTGCCAATTGTCATGTCCTCGATGTCCTTTTCCATCGTCCCTTCAAATTCATCATTAACCATGCTTGGTGCCTGGTTTTCTTCAATCAATCTGAAGTATTGTTCTAAGGTGAGAGTACTGATGTCAATTTCTCCCATCATGCTTCCTAAAAAAAGAAATAAAATTAATAGAGCGAATCAAATTATAAATAATCTTTAGCTCCTCGGCAGCGGCGCCAAAAACTTGATGCGTAATTTCTTTTAAGGAAATTATTTAACAAGTTTTAAATTTATAAAACTCATTCACGGATGTTTACACACACTAACAGGCAAATATCCCGGTCGTGTATATTGTAGGATTGGTAAATCCGAGGTCGTCCCAAGAGCTAATTTTAGATAAGTTATAATTTGAAATGTCACAAGTTTAAATATGGTTTGAATTGTTTTTGAGAATTATAACAGGAAATAAAGTGCGTAAAAGTAAATTGAGAAGAAGACTATAAGGAGAAAATCTTGCTAACGTAGTTATTTCACTACTACTGCTTATGACATGTTTCTTAGTGCAATGTCTAAGTATTGTTTTATTAATGTTCTAATATCAACAGATCTAAATTGACGTTTGTGGTCTGTCCTGTACTTCCAAGGATCCCAATTTCTTGAAAGCCAGGTATCCTGGTCATAGCTATTAAGTACTAACCATCCAAAAGACTTGTCTATAACCTAAATAGATTAGTAACCCTCTCTGAAAGAGTTTCTGTGCTTTTTAAAGTATTTAGAGCAATTAAGGAGGTGATCGGATTGATTCCTACACTAGGGATATATGCCAACTTATCCTAGTACCTTGGTAATCCTAAGTTTAGCGGTTTGCCTAATAAAAGGACTAACAGGATCAAAACTACCTTTTAATATTGCCCAAACACAGGAATCTATGAGAAGCTATAAGGATATCTAGCAAAACGATAACCAAACAAGAAACATTGATCATCACAATAGTAACTACATAACTAGGCCAGCACTAAAAGTGCTTAGCCACTCATGGTAACAATACAGTAAGAAATAATGGAATAATTCATTGATCGAGAGCTCATAATTCTTACAGTAGTCGTTTATGAATGATTAAATACAAAAGTAAGTAAAGTGATTTCTCCCTTGGACTTCAAATGGATTTCTTCGACCTATGAAAGCTTGGTTCGCCCCTTGATGCTGTGGTAGAAGGGTTGATGTCGAATAAGCAGAATGAGGGTTCTAGTTATAATATTCTAACACGTTACGGCGTACACTTATGAATGGTTATGTCGTAATCATGCTGATGTGGGCTTCCTTTTTGTAGGCACAAAAGTGTTATGGCATAACTCTAACATGCATGTTACGCCGTAATGCTGACTAGGATACATCATCAATCTTCAAATGTGGTAGGTTACGGCGTAAATGTTACAAGTATTTACGCCGTAATTGTTGTGATGACCATTGTGGCATAACTCTTGCGGGGTGGTTACGCCGTAACAAGTCTTGAAAATCCAACTTTTGCTTGGTTTTGTGTCCAAATCCCGTGTTTCTTGCTCAAATGCTCCATTTTTCTTGTAAACGGTAAATAAATGATTAAGTATTATTTTCAGGTATTGATGAGATATATACAAGCATTTTGGTAGTGAATTTGATACCAAAAAGTATTAATATTTTATTTTATCAATGAACAATTCTCTCAAATCCTCTCCACCCTTGAGAGCAAACCATAGACCCCACACCCTAAGGAACCAATGCTCGCCATCACTACTTGATCAGGGACCACCACACATGATCCACCCTACCCGTCTGCTCCAACCCCATCCACCCATGGAACAATTAAGGAGGAAAGACCTAAGGGTGAGGAAACACTCCCACAAACTTGGATGATGAAGTCACATAATCGCCCACCTTGTACCACCCTTCTAAGTCATCTGACATACCCTTCCCGTCCTAATTAAAAAAAGCAGAAAAAGGATGATGAAGATGAGCAGCTCCTATCTATCTTTAGACAGATCCATATCAACATACCTTTCCTTGAAGCTATGATCCACATGCCTAAGGGAGCTAAGGTTCTGAAAGATCTTCTCTCGCATAAGGAAAAACTCAAAAAAGCAGCCTTGTTGGTCAAGCTTAGTGAGGAATGCTTGGCTGTCATTCAAAGAAGTTTGCCCTAAAAGGAAGGAGATCCAGGAAGTTTCACACTACCATGTCTTATTGAACCCTTGATAGTAAAAAACCCTTGATAGTAAAAAAAACCTGGCTGACTTAGGAGCAAGTATCAACCTCATGCCGCATTATCTTTTTCAGAAACTAGGGATCTCCAAACTTAAACCAACCAGAATGAGTATCTAGTTGGTTGATCAGTCAATTAAGTACCCCTTTAGTATATGTGAAAACCTCTTAGTCAAAATTAATAGGTTCATCTTTCTAGTTGATTTTGTAGTCTTAGAGATGGACAAAGATGAACTGGTCCCAATCATCTTAGGGTGACCTTTCCTCGTAATTGCTTGAGCCATAATCGATGTACACGAACGAAAGTTAAGTCTCAGAGTTGGTAGCGAGACAGTCACCTTCACTATTGGTAAGTCTATGAAATCCGCGCACTCTCGCGATGATTATCTCTATTGAGCCGATCAAACTGTTAAACTTGTCACAGAACAATGGGTTGACACGATCCACCACGATGGAGAATGGGTGGAAACCAATAAGAAATGCAACCCTAAAGAGATCTGGGTAGTTTCATTCTACCCAAGGCAAGAATAGGTTGAGCCACTCGAATGGAAGGCACCTGAGAATCGCCTTAAACCTTCAATAAGAGAACCACCAAAGTAGGAGCTGAAGGAGATCCCAGAGCATCTTGAGTATGCTTTTCTCCAAGGAGAAGACCAACTTCCTGTGGTCATCTCATCTACTCTTTCTATCCATGAAAAAGCTAAATTGCTTGAAGTTCTGAGAAATCATAAAAGAGCAATTGCTTGGAGTGTCGTAGATATTAAGGGTATTGATTCATCCTTTTGCACTCATAATATTCTCATGGAAGATGAGTACAAGCCTACAGTTCAGCCCCAAAGAAAGGTGAACCTAGATATCAAGGATGTTGTAAAAAAGGAAGTCATCAAACTCCTTGATGTCGGACAGATCTATCCCATCTCTGGTAGCTCATGGGTCAGCCCTGTTCAGGTCGTCCAGAAGAAAGGAGGGATGATCGTAGTAAATAATGAAAAGAACGAGCTTATACCTCAACACACCGTCATTGTATGGCGTGTCTGCAATGATTACATAAAACTAAATGATGTAACTCGAAAGTATCATTTCCCCTTACCATTCATCGATCAAATGCTCAAGCGATTAGCTGGGCATGAGTATTATTGTTTTCTGGATGGTTTCTCAGGGTATTTCTAAATTACTATAGCCCCCAAGGATCAGGAGAAGACCGCGTTCACATGTCCTTATGGGATATTTGCATACAAAAGAATGCCTTTCGGGTTATACAACGCCCCTACCACATTCTAATGTTGCATGATGGCTATATTCCTTGAACTAATCGAGGATAGTATGGGTATTCATGGATGATTTTTTGGTGTTCGGAAGCTCCTTTGATCACTGCCTTACAAACTTAGAAAAGATGCTCGAACGATGTATGGAGACAAACCTCATGTTAATTGGGAAAAATTCCATTTTATGGTAAAAGAAGGGATAGTTCTCGGCCATCAGGTTTCAAGATCATGAATTAAGGTTGATATGGCGAAAATTAAGTTAATATCAAAACTACCCTACCCCATGAACGTCAAGGCTATTCATAGCTTCTAAAGACATGCAAGTTTTTACCGAAGATTCATAAAGGATTTCACATATCGCGCGTCCCTTAACTCAACTACTTGTAAAATATACCTTTTTTATCTTCTCTGAAGAGTGCATTCAAGCTTTTAACAAGCTTACGCAGAAGCTGACTCAAGCCCCTATCATGATTAAGCTAGATTGGTTACTCCCCTTTAAGATTATGTGCGATGATAGCGATTATGCGATAGGGGCAGTGTTAGGACAGAGAAGGGAGAAGCTTTTCTAGCCAATTCACTATGCTAGCAAAACCATGAATGAAGCACAGGAAAACTACACTACAACAGAACAGGAACTCCTTGTAGTTGTGTTTGCATTCAATAAATTTTGACAATACCTGGTTTTGTCTAAAACCATTGTATTCACTGATCATTCTGCTCTGCGATACCTTTTCACCAAGCAAGATGCAAAACCATTAACTTTAAGAATTTGATATCGAAATCCGTGATAAAATGGGTGTTGAAAACCTCGCAGCCGACCATCTCTCTAGGCTTGAGAATCCGGAACTAGGGAAACTCACCAAAGCCAAAATCAGGGATCTATTTCCAAAAGAACGACTCATGCAAATTACTAACCAAAGTAACGAACCTTGGTACACCGATTATGCTAACTACCTAGCAAGTCGGGTGTTACCTTTTTTATCCACCCAAAAAGAGAGGCAAATTTTTTTTAATGACCTGCAGCATTATTTTTGGGATGAACCCTTCCTATTTAAACAGCGTGCTGATCAAATTATTCGTCGGTGCGTCGCTAGAAAAGAGGCCTCCCAAATCCTGTGTCAATGTCATAGTGGTCCCTCCGAAGGACACCATGGGATTGCCACAACTGCAAGAAAAGTTTATGAAGCTGGATTTACTGGCCTAACATCGTTCGTGATGCACGGTAGTTAGTCCACTCGTGTGACGCATGTCAAAGAACTGGCAACATCTCCGCAAAGAATGAAACACCTCAGAGATACATTCAGGTTTGTGAAATATTCGACGTTTGGGGGATTGACTTCATGAAACCATTTCCTTTGTCAAACGGGAACAAATACATTTTAGTAGCTATTAATTACGTATCTAAATGGGTGGAAGCTCAAGCTCTCCCTAGTAGTGATGCTAGAAATGTAGTTTAATTCCTAAAAAGATTGTTAGCCCGTTTTAGCATGCCCAAGGCATTGATAAGTGATAGGGGAACCCACTTATGCAATTACCAAATGGAACGTGCAATGAAGAAATATGGGGTTGTGCATAGGTTTTCAACCACATATCACCTACAAACCAACGGTCAAGTTGAAAACATTAATAGGTCAATCAAATGAATTCTTAAAAATATTGTCGGAAATAATAGTAAGGAATGATCGAATAAGCTTGAGGATTCCCTTTGGGCCTTCCGAACCACTTTCAAAACCTCCTTATGAACAACTCCGTTCTGGATAATCAATGAAAAAGCTTGTCATCTCCCCCCCCCCCCCCATTGAACTCGAACATAAGGCCTACTGGGCCCTTAAAACTTGCAACATGGATTTGACAAAAGCTGGTGCTAACATGTTCTTGCAAATTAATGAATTGGACGAATTGAGGCTCGACGCCTATGAATCATCTATTTCATATAAGGAAAGGATGAAAAGATGGCATGACAAGCGAATTAGACCACCCACGGAGTATGAAAAGGAAATAAGGTACTCCTTTTCAATTCTTGCTTAAGGTTTTTCCCGAGAAAATTAACATCAAGATGGTACGGCCCATTTACGGTGAGTCAAACAATGAAAAATGGGGCCATTAAGTTATGTGACCAGGAAGGAAATGAATTCATTGTGAATAGGCAACGTGTAAAACCTTTACAATCAGACACAGAAAATTTTGACAAAGAAGAAGATGTCATTCTGGATGACCAAGGAGGAGTCACGTAAGGAATAAGACACCGAGTTTAGCTAAAAGAATCTATAATAAATAAAAGCGCTTATTGGGAGGCAACCCAATCTTTTCAATTTCTTGCATTTTAGGTATGTCGTGTGTTTTATTCGTTATTGCTTATTTTAATTGTTTGAAAATAATTTTGTAATCATGCTTTATTTTATTTTAACTTCGTCTTAATCTCAATCAAAGGTATTTTTCATAATAAGTGTAGGGGTGATCGTGTCGTTTTGTGGTGTTTATTTATGATAGTTCAAGTTTTAAATTTATATTTTGCCGACTTAACCAAAAACAACACATTAACAGGCAGTGTACCTGGTCGGTGGTAGATTCGTGGTAAGTAGGGTGTCGAACACTTGAAGCGAGGTTAAATCTATCAATTTATTTATATTTTGGTTATCGAATCTAAGTTAATTCTAATCTAAGTAAAACCTATGTTAAACTTATGTTAGTCCTAATCCTAATTCTAACAGGTAAAAGGGGGGTTTCAGCCTGAGAGACTGGCACAGGATTGGTTGGTGACTACAATCAATTCAAGACACTTTAACCCACGCAAGCAAATTAAAAGATGATAAAAGAGCGGTCGAGCCTTAT
>BQNB010110681.1:0-22505 GCA_026074375.1 Tanacetum coccineum | reverse complement strand
CAACATAATATTATCAATAGTATGACTTTGGTATGTGTCTCGATGGGCTCTTGTGGATCTAGTGGTCAATGAACCTACTAGTGCTACAACAGCAAAGTCGTTTTTGTAAATATTTATGCTTTTTTCTCAAGATTCAAATCAAGTCATACATCATAAAGAAAAAACGCCAGTGAGCTTATATATATAAATATATGTTGCTTGTGCAGCATTACTTGAATAAAGCATTCGATGTCTTTTCTGGAATCATATCACTTGTGTTATGTGTGAAACTTGTTCTTGGTTGAATCAACACATTGCGAGCCCTTTGCCATATAAGGTTCACAAATAACAAATTTTGTTTTCCAGGTTCAGTATCGTGAAACCCATATAATCCTGTTAGTCTAAAGCAGTAGCAATATCAAAAAGAAATACAGGCACCATTGACGCTTGTGACACGAGCAAAACCATAATAGATAACCATAAACATATATTTTCCCTAATGCCTCTGCTTTACATCTTAATTCAGTCCTAGTTCAAAATGGATTATTAAACGCCTTTGATCACAGCAGTTTGTTCTCGGCGGATAATGGCAATCGGCTTTACCCATAACAGAAACTGAACTCACCATATGTGATATGTCACAAGTGGCCTTTTTCATAAAGAAATAATAGCAATATGACTGATAGATCAGTAAACAAGCTTGTAGAGCCCATCAACCTGGCAGGTTTATCTCTGTTGTATTACGCGGTATAGAACTTGAGGGAATTTTCATTCGGTACTAAGCGTTTCATATAATTTTCAGGCAAACTGTCATATTAAAAAACTCACGTCACTGTAGGGAACAAAATCCGCAAAGAAAAAAAAGAAAAAAAGAAAATACTGACCTGATAAACTTGACAACAATGGCAGCATTTTCTCATTTGCAGTCAATGAAACTGATATACAGATCAAAAGCAGTTCAACTCTCAAATATCAAACACATCTTGGCCTATATTGTATTTGAAGTTTAACAAATACCTAAAATCCTCGAGTATGGTTTCATGTTAAACGATTTCTCGCATATAATAATGCTGTCACAAAAAGGTGACAGATTGGTTATGATATCTTTCTTCGCTTATGCGCTTATGATACATACTAATTCACGGCTTGTTGGCATGATAACAGCATCAGAATGTTAAATTTTATATTTCAATAACTTGGTGTTAAATACACTTTACATAAGAAACCTTGGATTAACTCTACTGAAGTACTGAGCGGGACGTATTATTCCTGAAAAACTTTTCTAAACTAACCGATTGACTAAATTACAGTAAAACACAAAATGTGCAACTAATCATACAACATAGCAATCATATAAGGGAATTCATTTTTAAATTCCCTTGCTGGTTGCTGATAAATGTGGTGTTACAAAGAATAATTCCACGGTATCTTAGACACCACAACCTCGGATAAATTACATCAATGTTTGATCACAAACTTCTACTATCAGTTTCCTCAAAAGCACGTGTACATATCTTCTCGAGCAGTACAGGCCAATCTTCCCCGAGCTGCTGAGGGTTTACCTCCATGGCAACCCTAAAGTCTAGCAGAGATATTAATCGGTTCGGTTGAGAACAAGACCTTATTAAACCCTTTAAATAAGCGTCTAATCCGTTGTTGAGTACATTCGCACAATCTACTGACACACGTTCAACACCTTGTGTCGTAGCAATATGTTCTATGCGTGCTCTCAAAGTTATTGTCTCTAATAAACTGTTGGCTTCTGACACACCAGCAATAGATACACTACCGCTTGAAATAGGTAATGCCTTGCGGGCCCCACCTATACTCACGGGACAATAAGGAATCCCAAGTGGAGCACGCAACAAACTCCTCCAATCTTTTTGACCTAACGATTCATCTACATTTTTCACTTGCTTCACAACTTCCTGATAATGTTGCACCGGCTTATAATTTATCTTCCCATTTGGCCAGAGACCACTTTTACGGTCCCCACCTCTACCGGTTCTCACCTTCTTCGGGGACGTTAACAAAACATCTCCATTCAGGATATTCAACGTATTTAAACCCCCGGTTTGAACCTTTTTTCCAACCAAAACTTTCTCGCTAACCACATTCCTCAAAATGGAACAAATTAACTGATTATGCAACTTCACACCATCTCGTCCAACCGTTCTTAAACAAAGCTTATCAAACTCCACTTTACTCAACTTTAAACTCAAAAACCTATTCAAGTACTCAAAATATCGCTTTGACCTTTCGGGTCCAATCTTTTTTACCAACTCAATCTTCATTTCCATAAAATTTACCGATAGACGCTGATACGGCGGTTGCATATCTCACCCCAAATTTCCCATAACAACAAGAACAATTTCACAAACCCCAAATCCCTAAATTTCTAACAAACTTTCTCTCCAGAAAAACTATCCCCTATTTACTCAAATCACCAATCCATAAACCCTAATTCTAAGCAACATTTAACTACTATACACACTTATAAACATCAAAATGAATACTTTTATACAAATTTGGATACCCTTTTGAACCAATTGACTTTATAGGCAAACAGATTTCAAGAAGCTTATCTAGATCAAATTCGCCCAAATTTGAACTTAAGAGCTTGTAAAAACTGAAAATTGGTAAATTTTGCAATCTTGAAAGTAGATTGATGTATTGAATTGGGGAATTTGAATTGGTTTGAGCATAATTTGATTCTTTTGTGGGAATTGATTTGATGCATTTATGATTTGCTGTTGAATTTTGGTGAAATTTGAGATTAAAGAAGTAAACCCTTGATCCGCTCTGTGTGTTTTTTCCGACACACAGTTCTCTCTCTCTCTCTCTCTCTCTCTCTCTACTTTCTTATTGGTACAAATAAACCCTTTATCTTTTGGGCTTGTTACATATGAAGCCCCTTGTTACTTTACCTTTGTTGAACATTATAATAATGGTAAATTACACTGTTCGTCCGTGGCTTGGGCGAAATCTCTACCACAGTCCTTTGACTTTGTTTTTCTTCATGATCCTTATAACCAAGTTTTATAACACGATTCATCCCTATTCTTAACAATTGTTATCTTTATAAGAAAAAATAATAGAAATTCTTATAGTTTAAATGTTAAAAGCAATTAACAGATAATTAATTGAATAACTAAATTGCATGAATAAATAATGTATACGTGTATAGGGGAATATAGATATGTAGGGACAAAAATAATGTAAACATACTGCTTTACCTTTACGGGCATGACATGTGAAGAGAATTAACAGTCAAGATTAACGATCGTTAAAGAAATGGATGAACTGTGTTACAAAACTTTATTATAGGGATTGACTATGCAAAAACTAAAGTCGAAGGACCCTGGTAGGGATTTCGCTAAAACCAAAAGGATGGACAATATAATTTACTCGTATACTACATAATTTGAGTTTTTGACGATCGTTGAACTTAAGAGAAAATAAAGCATGATTACAATTAAATTCAAAACATGGAAATGAAAAATAATCAAACCTAAGCTCAGAAAGACATGAATAATTAAAAGTTCATAGAATAAAAGGATAAGGATGATGTAACCTCCCATTAAGTGCTTTTCTTTATCTACGAGACTTGTAGCTAGACTCAAAATCGAACCTAACATGCATCATAAATATGATCCAAGTCGAGAATGTCACCTGAATCATCTTTATTAGACAACTTCCTATTAGTAGGTATGGTTCGGTAGGATCATTCAAAATTTTCAAAATCAGGATCTATCAATTCCATCTTACCGGTATAGCTCTTAGGAATTCTAAACACTAGTATATTTATAAACGAGTATGGTTGTAAATCCTTAGTTAAGTCATATTCTCCAGGAGGAGCAGTGTCCCCGAATTATTTTACTAAGTAAAAAGGGCGTCGGGGACATATGAAATTGCTAAGTCGAGGGGCCATATGATGGTCTTTTAGCCTTAGTTGTCAAATGAGGTTCCTAATCACCAGTTCACCACTATACGTATGTTCCTTTACTCCAAAAATCGACATAGTGTAACCTTCACCTACCGCTAGTGTAGATTTCTAACAATCTATTATGACACTAGCGGTCGCTAAAAATCATTTTCATATAAGTAATGGGCACGTAAAGTCTTTAACAATATCTAGGACGTTAAAATTTGCTAATATAGTCAATCTCCCAATGTGAACCACTACGTCCTCTATTATTTCTATAGGATAAGCCAAACTACCATTCGTTAATCCTACAACTATTTCTGTCTCTTGTAGTTTGCCAAGATTAAGTTTTATATAAAGAGACAAGGGAATTAAGTTTATAGATGACCTAAATCGGATAAGGTATCAAATGGTTCATAATTTTCTAGCCTACAAGGAAAGATAATCAATTCGGGGTCTTACAATTATTCGGGCAACTTGTTTTGGACAAAGGTAGACCCATTTTACCCTAACTCAAGACTCTCAGCGTATATATCCAAGATGGCATCATGCACATGATTATGAGCTAAGACTTCAAGGACTAGAAGATTGAGATGTAAATCTTTGAATTCATCATTCAGGTTTGTTTCAGGTTCTTTTATTTGATGTGTATCATTATTTGGTTGACCAAAACATTATTTGAGCTTTAAGTTTGTTGTTGTTCCATTTGGGCATTTTGGTTTGAGTTGAAACAAGTTTTTTAATGACATTGACCGAATGTAAGAATTAGAAGGGAATTGGGGTGCATCTTCTTTTTAGGACAAGCACAAGCAGGCAAAATCGATGTAATAGAATTAACATTGAGTTACTAGTTTATGACGGTGACAATAGAGAGTGCACCTTGATGTGTATTTTCTTTTAAATTAATTACCAAGTTTTAAATTTATAAAACTTGTCTACCTATGATCTACAATGCATTAACGGGCAGAGAACCATAGTGTAGGTTTTGGTAAATTTGAGATCGTCCCAAGAGCTAAGTGTAAAGGTTTGTAATTTGAATTTAGTCATCACGTTTTGAAAGTTGTTTGATTGTAAAAATGCAAGGAAAATAGATGCGAAAATAGAAATGAAAGACTAGATCAAGGGAGAAAGGCATACTAACCTAGTTACTACTCTATTAATGTGCAGATGATATTTCATAGTGCAATGTCTAAATCTGTTTTAAATGGTGGTTCTAATATAGTAGGCCCGAGTTGTATTCGTAACCTGACCTATACTTTTTATGATCTCAATCCCATTGCTTATAAAAATCGGGCATCTAGGTCGTAGTCATTAAATCCTAAAGACTTATCTAATGTCAACAATCCCACTACTCGACATTAAATCCTCTTAAAAGGAATTCTCGCACTTTATAAGTGCCTAATCTAATGCAGGCGGTGGTATGGGCAACCCCTACACTCGAAATAGATTCCATCCTATCTCTTGTAACCTAATAGACTACCTTTCAACTGTTTACGCCTACTCGATAGCTAAAAGGATCTACACTAGCCTTAGCACTACCAAAACGCGAGGTTCGATCAATAAGCAATCAGAATATCCATAAAAACGAAGATTAGACTAAGAAATAGACATCAACACAATAATAAATACATATCTAGGCTAGCACTAGAAGTGCTTAGCCACTCATATTGTAATTTGTAGAAATCATAATGAAAGAAATCGTGGATTGATTAAACATTATAGTTCTTACAAATACTTAAGGAATGATTAATACAATAATGATTTAAAGAAAATCCTCCTTTGGAATGATGGTTAATGGAGCTGAAAACCCCTTTATACAAGCATGTCTTCAATGCCTAGCATAGTTACCCCGTAACTCAAAGGCATGAGTTACGCCTTAGTAACTCTCTGAATGATTTTTACCCTTTTGTTATGGCGTAAACCCAAAGGGCTAACTACGCCATAACTATCAACTTGACTAAACATCTTTGGTTCGGGCAGAATATGGGTTATGGCATAGTTCCAACGAACTAACTACGCCTTAAATAAATAAAGAAATTAATTACATATTTTCATAGAAATAAAGAAATTATGAGCATTTTTACAAGGGAAATTGATATTAAAAAGTATAAACTATTTGATGTTATCAAATATTTCTCCTCTTGAATTCTACTTGCCCTCAAGTAGACCTTTTAAAATCATTCCTAAAAAGATATCCTCCAAGTTATCTTAGAAGATATGAATTTAAAAACTACCTATGCTAGAAGACATCAAAGCCGAACACCTACAAAAAGGGGAACAAAATCACTCAAACTCTCACTAGTATATGTGTTTCATTTTTGAGGTGATCACTCAAACGCTCAGTCATAACATGTATTCTATCATAAACTTGGCGAGTACACAAAACTCCACCACTAGAGCTAAGGTCTAGACAATTCTCAAAGTCAACAAGGGTTGATATAACATAAAGGTTTTAAATGGTTGAATCATTCTTGTGATCTTTACCGATACCAATGCTTCATAAAAAGCGACAAACCACACATGCTCGTCCAAATCCATGAATGAGACACATATGATTGCTCAATTCCTTAACTCGAGCAAGCTAAAGGATCGTGAATGAATAAGGGAAGGATAAAAGACATGGGATGCACATTTAAAGGTGAAAAATAAAAATACACAAACAAATAGTCTACTTTTCACAATCTCCCCGTTACTAGTCACCATCCATCCAATAGTTCAAACTTCAAGGCGCGAGAATCTGATCATCTTCAATAATGAGCTAGTGCATGTAGTGTAGATGTATAATTTTGCTATATAGACTTAAGCAAGGACTTAAGCAACTAGTAACTCCCCGACTATGGATTATAGACTACACGGTATGCTATGGCGAAATGGTGTAACGAAACAAACATAAATATGGTTAAGAAATGAAACAAAGGCTCAGAGGGGTGTTTCCAGGGGTATCTTGCACTATAAATGAGTGCAACAAAAGGGTTTTTACAGGAGGTCGATAAGTCGATGTGAAAAGTCGATAAACACACACAATAATACACATATGGGCTGATTTGGTGTATTTCCTAAGATGTTGCCTTTTTGAGCTATCTATCCCAATTGCACCGAGAAAACTCAATACAATACTCGTGTATGGTCTTGCAATGATGTACGGGCCAAGTTCTTAAGTCTACAATACTACCGGCACACTCATATTTGGTGGCTTATGTCAAATAAGAAAATGGAATATAAGGCTATCCTCACCAGGGTAGTTGTGCTCGACATAGATCTATTCTAGTTTCGGTATAGAAAAACACGTCAAAATTTTAAAAATGACATATTTTTTTAAAACAAACTAGATAAAACGAAGGCAAATATCGGTCAAGTTATAATTCTACTCCCACCCCCCACTTAAGTTGTAGAATGTCCATATTGTACATAAAATGGTAAAAATTAAAGGTAGGAGTAGAATTAGAACCAAAAGACTCCCCTTAGTTTTGCTCGGTATGATCAAAGGTACACGTATTAGAACGTGTCTCGCATTGAGATGAAAAACCTAACTCACTTTCATAAGAATCATGAAAAACCTAGTTTCGGTATTAGAACATGTGCATTATATTATAAAAACATCAAGTAAACAAAACAAATGAAATGAAAAACCTAACTCACTTTCATAGGAATCATGGTTGCATTTAGCGTATGTAACAAGCCTTTTAAACCCCTTAGTGTCCTGAGTGGACGAGTGAAGTCTCGTGAGGGTTTACAAGGAACACACCCACAAAGTTTGTAAAAATATACAAGGTTTTGTGAAAATTCAAAATCATAAAAAGTTTTCTACAGGAAGAAGTGTTGTTCCCTTTGAATGTGATATAAGGTTTATCAAGTTAAACTAATCACATATCATAACAACAAAGTGAGTTTTAAACACATATATATAAAGCATTATAAAGAACAAGTTTAAAACACACAGAAGTACTTTTCAACGTATAGGTTCTTATCAGAATCAAATAAAGAATCTATGACACACCTTGCTTGAGGAATAACAAGGTGGTTGAATGACAATTGAGGTGTTATCTCCTTCGAACTTAAACTCTTAACCAAAGTTAAAAGAGTAAAAAAATGAACTAGTTGACTAGAACTAAAGCTTTAGCTTTAGCAGTTCTGTTTAGTTTGTTTGAGAGATACGAGAGCTCTTCAATACGTTTTGCATTAATTGGAAGAGATACCTCTTTACTCTCAATATCCCTTTCCCTTTATAGGCAAAGGGATTAGGGTTTACAAGTTTAACCCAGACTACGTGACAAGCATTAAATTGGTGGTTGAACTACCATTTAATGCACGTTTGCTTTCTAGTAGTAGGTACAGTCCTTTAAGAAAAGTTTTTGTACTTCTATACCAACTTTAAAAGTTACTTTCCCAAGGAGATCTGCTTTATTCTTTTTGACATAAATTATATATTTTTCCCGCCTTGTAAACCTTCTAGAAGTGAAGCATTTCATTTCAACTTCTTTTAAGGAGATAAACATTATCTAGCTTGGAATTGTCAGCCAAGCTGGACTGAAGCTCTTACTAAGGTCTTCTTCAGTTTCTGCACCGCCTTATAAACTAAAGTGAAGATAATCTTAATCTTCTAAGTACCTGAAGAACTAGAGCTGAAACTTTTCTTCAGCGTCTTAAGCTGAACACTCTACAGCTCGACTTATACTTAGGGGATTTTATGTTTAAATCTACTGAAAGACTAAAAGGCTTAAGAACTGAACCCAACAATCTCCCCCTATTTGAATATACAAATAGCTTAAGTTTAAATAAGTAGTAAGTGAGCAAAACAACTTCTTCTTACACTACTGATATAAATTGAACAACATAAACTGATAACCTTTCATTCTAACTTTCTTACAAAACAAATTTAAAAGATAAAGTTAATACAAAAGATTACATTCTATTGCCTCAGCTGCTCAATGACTCTCATCTGCTTGAGTGGGTTTAGGTTTCTCTTATCAACTTCAGCAAGCAGAAGGGAGCTGAAGGTCTTGGCATGATTATCCAGCCCAAGACCTTGATGAAGTTTGAAGAAGATTTCTTGTACAGTGTATAACATGGTGTTTGGGAAATCTCTAAAGTCTTCAATGGTAACAAAATCCTGTCTGTGATATGAGTTAAACAAAATCATACCTAGGACAGGTTCATTAAGTATAGTACCAGCTGGATGATCTTCATATTGAACTGATGACTTGAGCCTTTTGTTAGCTCTGAAAAAGTCATGAATGTCATCAGCATGCTTTCTTTTCTTGTTTGCCAGATCATTTAGTCTATCCAAAGGATCCTGTTCACTTAGAGGTCTATCCAAGTCAATTCCCAGTTTAGCTTCAGTTGTACGGAGATAGTCCATTCTTTCCTGTATTTGTTTATAGATGGATGTCCATCCTTTACCTTTTTTGTTAGGGCAGGCTGTAACAACTTCTCTCCATTCACCTAGATGTAAGTCACTGGCTTTGAACTCTGGAATGATTTCACTTGTATCATCCTTTCTGTATACTTTCAAAGTAATTTGACCCTTTCTGGTCAAGATATCACAATTGGTGATTCTTGATTTTGCTCTTCTATTTAGCATTTTATCACAGTATCTGTCATACTGTAATTTGTCATTATAGTACTTGTTTACCACTTCAAGACTAAAAAGATCAATAAACTCTTCTTTCCTTATTTCACCTTCATGTCTTGCAGCTTCAGGTTTGGCCTCTTCCTCTATCTCCTTTTATTGATTGATTTGTTCTTCAGTTAGATGGATATGCTTTCCATCTTAGGTGACAAAATCAAAATTTTTTGCTTTATTTATTCTAGAGGATTCAATCATGGAACCAGGCACATGTCTTGTTTCATTATTGTCAGAATCACTTTCTGTACTCTCTTCTTCAGCATCCTTTGAAGACATGACCTTTTTGCCCTTTTCTATCTTTATTTGCTCCCCCTCAGGTTGAGAGGAGCTTTTTGGTAGATTTGAGAGGAAGGGGGATTGCATGTGAGTAGTGGTTGTGATGATTGATGGATTAGGTGGTGATGTTGTTACAGGTTGTGGTTTGTTTAGGTTTTTTCTTTCTGTATTCTTTTTAGCTTTTCTTTAAAAAAGCTGGGAGATTGTTGCTTGATTTGTGTTCTTCTCCCCCTCAGCAGGCATAGTGCTAGCTTGGCTTGCTGAAGGAACACGTTGATCTCCATCCTTTGATGCTGAATATAAAACCTTAGCAAACATGTTTAAGGCTTGTGTTACCTTTAGCAACAGACTTAGAAGAGCATCCAAGGTTTTCAGTTTAGCTTGAACTGATGCGACCTGATTTGGTACTGAAAGAAATTCTGTTGGAAGTTCCCACTGAAGGGACTTCAGTTCAGTAATTTGAGATAGAAGACTGGTGACAGTCGTTGTCAAGGTTATAAATAGCGTGAAGCGTGACGTAGCGGTATAGCCAAGCCTCAAGCTTTAGCGTGAGGCGTTGCGTCATAGCGTTTTTAAGGCGTGACTCAAAGATTAAACTTTGAGGGGAGTTCCTTCAGCTCAGTTGGTAGCGAGCTGTGAAAGTCATGAGCAGATAAAATTTTGAAAATTCAGTAATTAGAGATTTTACCAGTAGCTCATTGAGTTATCCCACATTGGGCGAGGGATGTTAAGCTTTCAGTCTAGCAATTTCTGCTTTGGCTTTTTTCTTCTCAGTTTCTAGTGTATGCTTTTGAGACTGTAGAGGAAGAACTTGATTTGTGAGCTCTTGAATTTGAATGGACCTTGGAGTTAGAGGTATGAAAGCTAAAATGTCTTTAGTTTTATCATTCATGGTAGAAATAATTTCTTCATTTTTGTCTTCATCCTCATCATCTTCACTATCATCAACCACAATGATAGGATCATCTTCTGGAGAGTCCAGGTCCTTGAAATCAGCTTTGACATTTGGCACCAGCTTTACCAGATCTTCAAGCTTGATTTCTCCACACTTGATTTCTTCACTTGGTTTTACAACATTTTTTGTTCCTGTTTCAGTTGTAGCGAGGACAGTTTCCAACCCATCACTAACAGATTTGGTTTTGTCTGCAAGAACATTTGGGTCAGTACCTGTAAATATATGATCAAGTGAATAGTTTTTGGTTCCTTCATCTTTACCTTGTTGTGGAGGCAAAGAATCATTAGGAGCAAATGTTCCAGGATCAGCTTCAGCTGTGGAATTTGTTGAAGCATCATATCCTGATGCAGACTCAAAGCGAATAATGACAGAAGCTGAATATATAGCCTTTAATTTAGAAAATGCTGACATACCACTACTGAGCTGAGGGTGGGCTCCTTCTTCACTGGTGACCCCTAAAGATGTTGGGCCACCAGCTGCTTGCTGGTCTTCTTTATGCATTCCAGTATCTAGAGGTGTAAAAACTGGAGGCTGGCTTGGGTTTGAGTCCTTGGCCGAGCTAGACTCTTTTCTTTTCCTAAAGGGGCTAGTTTTGGAACCGATGGGTGCTTTAGAAGACCCACCTTTTGTTGCCTTACTGTTGGACTTAGGAGGTTGTGTGGAAGAACTTGATTTCTTCTTATGTCCAACTTTAACTCCAGGCTTTGTGCCTTGGGAAACCTTCTTTTTAGTTTGTGAGGAGGTTCTAGGAGCTTTAAAAGCCACGGGCTTCTCTGCATTGCAGATTGCCAGCATATGAGCCGTGGAGGGAGGTCCTTCAGTATGGTTGGGCTTTAGTGCCTAGTTATTAACACTGAAGCTTTGAGTAGGGTGTATTGTAACGTCACCATCTCCATACCCATCCTTCATCTTCTGAATCAATAGAAGGGATAAAAATATTGTGTAAGGGACAACCTTTTCCCTATTTTTCTTTTTCAGCTTATTGATGATATCTTCACAAAAAATCATGGCATAGTCAATGTTGACACCATTGGCTAGACAATACAAAATGATGGCATCTTTGTTAGTTATTTGATCAAAGCCTCTAGTTTTACCCCCTAAGCAGCCTCCACCTAGGAGGAAGTAGATTCTTTTTGAGAGTGCCTTTGGAAGACACTTTTTCCCCATACCTAATTGTTGAAAACCAAGGTCTCACTATGTTAATAGAGGGTGGGTCCACATAGTCACTAGAGTGAGACAGGTAATGTGCTCCAATTGCTTTCCTAAAAGTGTTCAACCCTAGTACTCTATAAATCCCACCAGTGGGAATTGAGAAGGATACGTTAGAGTTGTCTAAAGCTTTTGCTGAGTACCAAAACTTAGATAGGTATTACTTGTATTGGACTGGGGATCTAGTGAATGATTTCCTAATACAACACATAGATATAAAGTCAGAGACACATATGAAAACTTCTTTGTTTGAGTGTTCTGGGTAAAGGAGACCAACCTCATTATTTGTGTTCAGGATGACATCTTCAAGATTGAAGCCAACCTATTTTGCATGAGTGAAAGGAATAAGGTTTTTAGCCATTTCCTGTGGTGGTGGAGCTTGTTCTTGATTTGCCATTTTTGAGTGTTTTGATTAGGGTTTTGAGGATTTGATTTGTTTTGGATTATGTGTGTGTGTGTTTTTGATCTGTGTTTGTGAGAAATGAATTGTGATAGGTTGGATGGTTTATATGATTTGAGAAATTTTCACTATTATCTTTAACAATTTTATAACTGCCATTTGGAAGTTGTGAGTTGGTGAAAAATTCCAGGGTTTATGTAGTTATGGGGAATGTTTAGGGTTTGTTTTTAACATGTATGCTAAACTTTGTATTTAATGAAAGTCAGCAAAGCATGTATCTGACACCTAGAACAGTGAACAACCGTCTATTTACTAAAAAAGTAGTTGAGAGAAAGATGGTGAGGTCATTCTAACGATTGGATGTCCCTTTTAATATATTAAAACAAATAACTTTTTAGAAAGAGATTATTTAGATAAAATAATATTAATTTATAAAATCACTTTTGTTTTTATTTAAGACTGACCTTGTGATTGATGTTTAAGGAGCTGAACTAGGTTAAGGTTTGGTGTTTCGTTATGCTGAACAGATATTGGTGATTTTTTCAACAGCAAGCTCCAGTGAAGGCGACAAAACCACACATGCTCATGCAAATCCATGAATGAGACATATGTGATTGCTCAGTTACTTCACTCGAGAAAGCTGAAGAGTTAAATCAAGATTATTGTTTAAAACTGAACTGAAGAGTTAAATCAAGATTTAGATTAGTTTTGTTCAGTTCTTGATGTGCCCAATTTCAAAGCTCCAGCGAAGGCGACAAAACCACTCATGCTCATCTAAATCCATGAATGAGACATGTGTGATTGCTTAGTTACTTCACTTAAGCAAGTTAAAGGTCGCATATAGAAACTGAACTGACATTTTAACATATGAAAGTTTGTTCAGTTTTGGATGAAATCAGTGAGCCTTTAGTTTTCTTTAGTCAGTACTGAAGGTTTAGGTTTTGAATTAATGTTCAACATACCTAGTTTAACAGTCAATCTTTAAACTATGGTTTATCTAGGACCATGAAGAAGATATCAACAAGTTGATTTGAGTGAGAATGAAGATCATTTCAGTGTCTCCTCTTAGGATATGATCGTTGATATGTACGTATTAGAGATCAAAATTTCTTGTTTCTTTGTACTGAACATTTCGTTCTTTTTAGTACACAAGTCTGCTTTCTAGCAACAGACAAACACCTGACGTGTTTTCTCTTTGTGTTGCAGTTAGCAAGGTCATGGTTTGAGAATCTAATTAGGACGACAATGACCAAGACTGAAGATACCATGTAGGTATCAGAGAATTCTCTTAACCAATACTGAGGAGATATTCCTTGGAATTTTGTTTGATTTCTTGTACAAACACAAGATGAGAATGTGAATGTGAGGTTAGTTGGAACATTTGTGCATTTGTAATTAATTATACCATTTTTTACTTAAACTTATTTACAGCTTTGTTACTGAGTTTAAGTCCTAAGATGTCAGGGGTAAAATTTGAAATTACAAATGGAGCCATTCTTCATAATCTAGACATCTTCTTCTTGGTTGATTGAGATGCTTTAAAGTTTATGTAAGTGACAATAGCGAGGCGAATCCTGATTGCTTCAAGTTTTGTAACGGAAGCGAGGATATCTTCTGATTGTTGAAAGTTCCAGTTTTATATCAATAAGTCCATTATGGTTTTCCATAAGATGTAGAAATCAATGCACAAACTTTGTTTTTGGCATATTTCTATTTCTTGGCATCCTTTGTTCAAGACCATTTTGGTGCTTTAGGGACCTGATTAGGTACATGAGTTAATGTAGTACAATTGGAATAGAATTTGATTAGACTTGAAACTGAATTATTTTCAGCTGGAGAGGATAATTCAGGATTCTAAATATCTTCAGCGTGGGTGAGTTTATCAATGATGGTATTTTAATTGTTGTGATTTGAGTGCCCAAGTGAATCATCATTTAAGATTTCATTCAATTGAGATGTATGACCATTTTGATCATTTTGACCATATTGGTCAGATAGAACTTGTACAAGAAATGCTATGCGAAAGAAAACTAGACCATTTGATTTAACAGAACATGACCTTTAGTGATACAAGAAGAGTCATCTTCAATTATCGCTTTTAGTAATGTCTGTTTTTTTAATTTGTGCAGACAATTTTCTGTTTGCACAAATGGATTCAGAATGGTTATTTTTGCTAAGAAACCCACCGTTTAGTGAGAGTCTTTGATCTGTTAGCATTTGGTAGCATATTCCTTTTTTGATCTTCAGCCCTTTTGGAAGTGCTTCACCTCTTTTGAACCATTCAATGTCGTAGTGATCAGTTGTGGTATGGATGGAACTGCCACAGACTTTACATCTTTTGAAAGGATGTTGAGGATTTCTTGGATTAATCTCTCTTTCTAGAGAGATTATCCTGTTATGATCATTTGTTTCATGATCATAACTTCTACAATTCCACAAATGGGATAGTACAAGCAATCATCAGATAGATGATCCATACTACCACAGTGAGTGCAAGGTGGAAAGAAGCATTTTGATGGTCTAGGATTTTTTGATCTTGAAGAAGATCTCCCCAGACTTGAGAGATGCTAAGACATTTTTATGGTGTACATGTATTCAGCATGATCACAGGTTCCGTGATTAGTTTTTTTACAAATCATACAAAATAGAACTTTGTGACACTTCTTAGAGAGATGACTTTTTAATCCACAAAGTTCACAACTCCTTTTGAGTTGTGTTTTTTGCTTTGAAGAGTGTTTTAGGAAACTTGTTTGTCTCTGGATTGAGATGACTAATTTTTTGCTGACTTGTAATTTTAGATCATTGAGTTCTTTTATTACAGTAGCCAAGTGGAGGTAATTATTAGATTCCACATTCTTTGAATTTTTAGTAGGAGCTGAGTTAGATTTTAAAGCTGAAGCCTTTTTGTTTTCCTGAGCATGAGCTGAGGATGGTTAATTAGGAATGATACATTTTAAAGCTTCATCTTTGAATGTAGAGATAGACTTCAAAGTTGTTTTGATAGCCTTTTGTTTAGAGACAGTTTCAGCATCACCTGGTTTCTCCAGTGGAGGAAAAAAGGTAGAACAGACTGATGATTCATCCGATGAATCATATTCAGTCTCTGATGAGTCAATAATAGCAACTGGAGGATCAGTTGAGTTTCTTTGAGACTCAGATGGAAGAATTCTACCAGTGTCATGATTTGGCAAGATAAAACCTTTAGCTTCTGATAACCAGGGTCTTTCAACACCTGGTATGGAAGCTTTTATGTTATCATTTAAAGATTTTATAAAGACTAAGTCTTTATGCCTAGAGCTGGAAGGATCTTTAGTGAGTTGACCAACTTCCAAAATTCTCTTATTTTGAGAGGGAATTTGTTCACTGATACACTTATTTACTTGTTTAGAACTATTGATCCATGTCTTAGTGATGGATTTTAGCTCATTTAGTTCTTTTCTTAAGTTTTTATTCTTTTTGAGAATTTCAGTGCTTGCATGTTGCATAGTAGTACAATCAAGTTTTGCTTGTTTTAGTACTAAGAGCTGTTCTTTGCACGTGTTCAGTGTTTGAGCAAGATCTCTATGTTTAGATAAAAGATTATTTCTTTGTTCTTCAACATAGTTAAGATCAATACATAAATAAACAAGAAAAGATTTTCTTTTATCATTATCTTCTAATTCAAGAAGAGTATGTACCTTTCTTTTAGAGATCTGAACTCATTCCCTATTTCTTGCACATTCTTTGCTGACAGATACTCTTTCTTCTTCAGTGAGTGCCATTAGAGCCTTGACTTCCATTACTTTATTGTCATCAGATGACACATCCTCTTTATTCCATTCACAGGTTTCAGCAATAAGTACTTTATTTTTTATTAGTGTGGATGTGGAAGTTGAAGCACCAAGACTGAGTAGGGTGAGTTTGGCCTTGACTTTGTTGTATTTAGCTTTAAAGTCTTTTGACTCAGTTTTGTAGAGAGAGGAGCTGGAAAGTCTAGGCTGGGTATGGTTTTGATTTGGTGAAGGAAAGGAGGGAACTGAAGTTTTTGAGAAACAGTCTCTTGCAAAGTGACCATTTCTACCACATTTGTGGCATTGAGTATCTTCAGTTGCCTTTGCACTACTAAATCTTTGACTCTTCTTTTTGAAGAATCTCTTAGACTTGGCTAAGAAAGCTCTAGTTTTATATTCCTCTTCAAGGTCATTCAAGTACTCTTGACTGCTTCTTGTATCCTCTTCATCATCAGGACTATCTTGGAAGTCTTGAACAAAAGAGGATGAGATGAAGGCAGTTGATAGGGGAGTTACAGTGGTGAGAGCCTTTTTATGTTCATTGTCATAAATACTGTCAATGAGGTTTTCTTTATATTTGAGTTTGCCAAATAGTGAAGCAAGTTTAGATTCTTTCACATGATTTGTGTTTCTGAGACTTTGCCAAAAGCTTGGCCGCTTCTTTGGCAACCCATTTATAAAACTAGTATTTATTTTAAGCTTTAAAAGTTTGATGCCATCATTTACTAGTTCATTCATCAAATCTTTATATCTAGTGAAAGTTTATGTTAGATTTTCACCTTCTTTGAACTTGAAGGTGTTATAACACAATTTCAGGTCTATGACCCTACTTTATTTCACATCAGAAGGGCCCTCATGATATAGTATCAGGTCATCCTAGGTGGATTTAGCTGTTAAGCAGTTTATGACAGAGTTCATCTGGTCATCTGGAAGTACAGACATGATGAGACTTTTGAGTTGTTGGTCTAAGTTAGCAGCCTTTCTCTCATCTACTGACCATTGTACTTCAGGCTTCTTTTGACCAGCTGCCATGGGGATATAGGGACCATTTTTTATGATGTTTTCAAATTGCGGTTCAATACCAATGATGTGGCACATGAACCTCTTTTTTCAATTTGTGAAATTTTACACCTCTAGTAGAGGAGCAGCATTTAACTAGCCACCCCTATATTCAAGAGTCTGTGGTACTTCTATTGCCATGGTAATAGGATCTTGATTTTAAAAAGCTTTTGAATAGTTTAAAGAGCTTTCTAAAATATTTTACAAACCAGAAGGCTCTGATACCACTTGTTGTTCCCTTTGAATGTGATATAAGGTTTATCAAGTTAAACTAATCACATATCATAGCAACAAAGTGAGTTTTAAACACACACACACACACACACACACACACACACACACACACACACACATATATATATATATATATATATATATATATATATATATATATATATATATATATATATATATATATATATATATATATATATATATATATATATATATATAAAGCAATATAAAGAACAAGTTTAAAACACACAGAAGTACTTTTCAACGTATAGGTTCTTATTAGAATCAAATAAAGAATCTATGACACACCTTGCTTGCGGAATAGCAAGGTGGTTGAATGACAATTGAGGTGTTATCTCCTTCGAACTTAAACTCTTAACCAAAGTTAAAAGAGTAAGAAAACAAACTACTTGACTAGAACTGAAGCTTTAACTTCAACAGTTCTGTACAGTTTGTTTGAGAGATACGAGAGCTCTTCAATGCGTTTTGCATTAATTGGAAGAGGTAGCTCTTTACTCTCAATATCCCTTTCCTTTTATAGGCAAAGGGATTAGGGTTTACAAGTTTAACCTAGACTACGTGGCAAGCATTAAATGGGTGGTTGAACTACCATTTAATGCACGTTTGCTTTCTAGTATTAGGTACAGTCCTTTAAGAAAAGTTGTTGTACTTCTATACCAACTTTAGAAGTTACTTTCCCAAGGAGATCTGCTTTATTCTTTTTGACATAAAGCATATCTTTTTCCCGCCTTGTAAACCTTCTAGAAGTGAAACATTTCATTTCAACTTCTGTTAAGGAGATAGACATCGTCCAGCTTGGAATTGTCTGCTAAGCTGGACTAAAGCTCTTACTAAGGTCTTCTTCAGTTTCTGCACTGCCTCATAAACTGAAGTGAAGATAATCTTGATCTTCTAAGTACCCGAAGAACTGGAGCTGAAACTTTTCTTCAGCGTCTCAAGCTGAACACTCTTCAGCTTGACTTATACTTAGGGAATTTTATGTTTAAATCTACTGAAAGACTGAAGGGCTCAGGAACTCAACCCAACAAGAAGTTACGACGTAACTGCATCGAGCCTATTATGCCGTAATTTAGTGGACCTGGGTGTTAGAAACACACAAAAGTGTTGATTACATGACCATTTATCTAGTATTAATAGTCTAGGGATTAGTTTATGCAAATAAGGAAGGACTAGTGTGTAATAAGTATAATACCCTAATTGCTTCTTAGTCCCTCCTTCATTCCTATAAAAGGAGGGCAAATAGAAGGAATTAGGGTGGTGATTTTCTCTTTCTTAATCTAATTTTTCTTTCTTTCTCTCTTCTCCTTCTTCTCTCCTACTCGTCACCCTCTCTCTATCTCTCTATTCTCTTCAAACTTTCTAGTGTAGTGTAATATTTGTATGTTATTGATATCTATCAATTGGTATCAATCTCCATGGGATGATTTGAAGTGCTTTTCGTGAAGAAAGTTGTCATTTTATGTGCTTTTGAAGTTCAAGACCAAAACTTGTGCAAACCACAACTAGCAACTCTAGTTTGTGGCACAAGTATACGAAGACAAGCTTTAAAATTAAAGAAAGTTGTGTTTTTTATTGGTTTTGGAAGACAAAGTCTCAAACTTTTGCAAACCATTTTTGGTTTTACACACTAGCAACTCTAGTTGTGTTGCAAAAGTTACTAAAAAGCATGCAAACCACGTTAGTTATGAAGTCTTTTGTGGTTCTCTTGCAAAATATAACAAACTTTAGCCAAGAAACACCACAAAAACACCCCAAAACTATCACCGCCGAACCACCACTACCGAACCACAAGAATCGGTGACCACCAACCCTTGGTGACCACCGACCCTAGCCTCCACCGAACCTCCCACCACCACCGATCCTACACCCCACCGACCCACCTCCATCACCACCGATCCACCCACTGAACCTACCCTAACCGAACCTCCAAAAAACCCAGACCGAGACTAAGCGCAAAAACTAAACCCTGGTTTTTATAAATTAGGGTTTTGTAATTTCAAGGGTTTAAAAAGGTTTTATTATTAAATTAATAAAATAGATTAGGGTTTGTTAGTGAGTAATTAATATGAAAATATGATTTTGGAAGTTAGTGGGATATTAATTAATAAGTGGTTAAGCTAAATTAGGGTTTTAAGTATAAATGTTAAAACTTTAAGGTTTTTTTATTAAACTACATTGATAAAGTTACAATCTTTTTACTCGGTTCGCGTTAAAAACACAATCTTTCAACAACACTTTCACAAAAACAACACTTCTTCTCGTCAAAACGATCCTTAATATCAATTCATAAAAGAACCACTCAATCAAATTCACAATGGTTACAATGGCAGAAAACGTAATTGCTGCAGGTTCTGAAAACCGTCCCTCGATGCTAGAGAAAGGCATGTATAATAGCTAGAAAACTCAGATTATTCTTTATATCAGAGGCAAAGAGAATGGTGAAATATTAAAAGACTCAATCGACAACGGCCCTTTTCAACTCAAACCAGAAATTACTATTAAAGACACTGATGGCACTACTAACATCACTCGTCCTCAAAAAGTTGAAGACCTTACTCAACAAGAGAAGTTATGATATGACAGTGACATCAAAGCTGTCAATATACTTCTTCTTGGATTGCCAGTTGACATTTACAATCTCATCAACCACTATCAAACTACAAAGGAAATATGGGATCACGTTAAAGAACTTATGGAAGGTACAATTCAAAAATGGCCAAGTTCTATATGATGAATTTGATTCACATGTGAGCCTGGTGAATTAATCCACTCATACTATCTGAGATATGTTAAACTGATCAATGACATGAACATGATTCTTATGTTTATGTCACCCATGCAAATCAATACAAAGTTTGTGAATCATCTTTAACCTGAGTGGAGTAGGTTTGTCACAGCAGCTAAACAAGCAAGAAATCTTCACAGTGTGAACTTTGATCAGTTGTATGCTTTCCTCAAGCATAATGAAAGAATGCTAAAGAAGTTCGAGAAATGCGACAACGATTTCCAAATCTACTTGCTTAAATGGCCAACATCTACAACCTACCTCCTTCATACAACAATCAGCAAATACAGTATCATTCTTAACCATCGGAAGTTTATCAACCATATCAGCACTATCAATCAACCCCTCTAATAACCTAACAACTCATTCAGTCACCTTCACTTCATAGCTATGTACCAATAGTTGTTTCTCAACAACCACCTACATTTCAACCTCATTCCGGATTTGTTGCACCAACCTTTCTTCCAACTGATGATCCAATAGCCAGTCTCAACAAAGCTATGATCTTCTTGAGTTCTGCTTATAGCTCAAGATTTCCTCCCACAAATAACCAACTATGAACTTCGTCTAATCCAAGAACTCAAGCTACAATTCAAAATGGCCAAGTTATGGTTTAGAATGTTCAAGGTAGATAGTCTCAAGGTTATGCGTGCAGTGCTGGAAACAATCAAGCTACAGGTGCAAGGGTTGTCAATACAATTAGAGATGCATGGACAAATCAACCAAGGGTAATAAGATGTTATAATTGCAAGGGTGAAGTTCATATTGCTAAGCAGTGTACTACAAAAAAAGGTGATAGATTCTGAATGGTTTAAGGATAAGATGCTACTTGCTCAAGCACAAAAAGCATGAGTTGTATTGAATGATGAACAACAAAATTTCCTAGCTGATAGTTTGGAAGAAAATGATGAATTTGGGGATCTTCATCTACAAGCTACAACAAATTTCAAGGCAGACCATGTTGATGCATATGATTAAGATTATGATGACAAAGCTAGAGAAAATGCAATCTTCATGGAAAATATGTTTCCTGTTGGTTCTATCAATGGTGACACAGTTGAACTACGTTATGATTCTGACATACTCTCTGAGGTACCTCATTACGACACTTATCAGGAATCCGATATGTTTAATTCTAATGTACAAGACATGGGATATATTGAAAACATAGTTTCCAATAATGAGTCATATGATGAAATTACGAGTAACAACAATGTTATCTCTTACGTTGATTATATGGTTACTATTGGCAATGATATTGATAACTATATTCCTCCTCCTGTACAAAAGAATGATATGATATTGTCTGTAATTGAACAAATGAAATCTCAAGTTTAGAAATGTAACTCGGTAAATCAAAAGATAGAAAGTGTGAATGAATCATTAACCAGTGAGCTTGAACGATATGAAGAAAGAATCAAAACCTTGGAAAATGAATCTAAAAACTCCGCTTCTGACAGAGAAAAATTTTTAGATCTTGAATTAAGAACTGTCATTTGTGATCGTAATAGAAAAGTAACTGATTTTGAAAATCAAGTTTTTTTCAACAAAAACAAATGAAGGACTTAACTAACCAAGTAAATTTTCTAAAAAATAAATTTGAAACATACAAAAAGGAGTCGTCTGAAAAATATGAAAAGAACATCAGTGAAATTATAGATTTAGAAAAAGCAAAAAAGGAACTGGGAAATATTGTTTTTAAAGGTGGTCAATCTGCTCAAACAATGCATATGTTAACCAAACCTCAAAAATATTATGATGAAACACGTAAGACAGCTCTTGTTACCAAAAATCCTTTGTATATTTCTCAAGTTCAACGAAAACAACCTGCCTTATATAATGGAAAAGTCTTGATTGATAAACATAATCCTGTATCTGTGTGTGATTCTGAGGAAAGTTTGATACTTGCTAAAGAGGGTCGGTTGAAAATGATTGAAGAACAAACTGAGCTTAATGCTAAACCGATTGATTACTCAAAATTAAATAAACTCTACGAGTATTTTGTTCCACAAAAATAATTATCTGCATAACAACTATATTGGTCTTCCACACCAAGTCTTTCTGAAAGTGTTTCAAAACCCACTAAAATGTTTCCTAAAAAACTCCCATCAACCAGTCAAGTGCTCAAAAATATTCAAAAAGCACGAGAGCTTCTCAATAAGTTTGTTGATTGCATTAAAAGAAGAACTACTTTGTCTCCTCATAAGGTCGGTAGCTGGGAGAAATCGGATATTAAAGGAGCTTTTAAACAAGATGTCATACCATT
>BQNB010110680.1:0-16919 GCA_026074375.1 Tanacetum coccineum | reverse complement strand
AAATATGTGTTATTTCCAAATCGTTATAACAAGTAAACAAAAAAAATATAAAAAAATAACGTGATAATAAGCCTAAAATAAGACGAAAATAAGCTCTAATAAACACACCACGAACACAACTTAATCCACCCCATATCTCTTGATACCAATTGTAGAATATCTTAACACATGTATGATAGGATTCACTTTGGGTTTTTAGAGAGGGAAAGAGATGGTTGGATGAACACTTAGAGAGAGAAAGAAAAAGGATAATATTAGCTTAGTGTAATGTTAGAAATGAACAACCAACACCCTCTCCATGTGTGGAGAGGGTTAATATACTTACATAGATGGGCCAAGCCAGGCTTTCTATAGGCTTTCCTTGGACTTTCTATAAGCCGGCCTGGATAGATTACTTAGATATTACATTGAATTGACTAACTATTATTAAGGCTCGTGAGATCGATAATGATCGTCACTTCACTAAAAACTGAATTCCTAACAAAGAAATGCACTGACACGTACATTAATTTGTATATAGGAAGCAAGGGTTGTGTTAAAAAAAACACAAGCCTTTACATGGTCATAAAGTAGACCATGCCCGAGAATAAATTCCCGTTATGAGGTCAAGTTTTCTTTTTGAAATACTTGCCTTTAAGATGATGACCGGGTTGCTATCTGAATAATAGCAAGCCATTTGGCATGTTTTAAAAACATTTGGAACTTCTGCTAGAATTTCATTTATAGCCTCGTATCATTATTGAATGACATTTCTAACACCGTAAATGTTATCGATTTTCAGAAGACATGCCATTATTACCTCTTTTTGAATTTTTCTCATTTTTGAATTTTTTCTTTGGTTTTATATATTTTATATTTTGTTTTTATAAAAGTTTTCTGAAAATGAAAAATCATTTTGGTTTTTATTGTTTTTAATATATATACATATTATACAGGATAGTTAAATAGGTACCACAACTATTCATCAACTTAATCTGCCAATTGTTTCAGAGTCTCCGGCGTAAAACTCTGCATACCCAGCTTGTTGATAAGAAATTCAATTCTTTATATGTCAAAGGATTTAGTGAAGATGTCCGCCAGCTGATACTCCATATTAACAAAGTAAAGTTCTACTACTCCATTCTCAACTTGCTCTTTTTTGAAGTGGAATCTAATGTCAATATGTTTTGATCGAGAATGTTGAACATTGTTGCAGCATAAGGCAATAGCGCTTTTGTCATCACAGTACATTGGAATTTTATTGAATCCAAGGCCATAGTCGGTAAGCTGTGATCTCATCCAAAGGACTTTAGCACAACAGTCTGACAAAGTAATATATTCAGCTTCTGTACTGGATATCGCAGCGCTTTTCTTCCTTTTTGATGCCCAGCTAACAAGCCTATCTCCCAATAATTGCATACATCCAGATGTACTTCATCTAGTGTCTTGTAAAACCACATGATCAGCGTCTGCATAAGCTATTAGAGCAATAGAATAATCCTTTGGATACCAGAGTCCCCTATTAACGGTTCCTCGTAGGTATTTAAAGATTCTTTTTATAGCATGGAGGTGCTTTTTGGTAGGCTTTGCCTGATACCGGGCACACATGCATACAGCAAATGTTAGGTCTGGTATACTGGCTGTAAGATACATAAGGGTGACAATCATTTCATGATAGTGTGTAGGATCTACGGCTTTCCCTTGTGTATCTTCATCCTGTTTGGATTTCTCCACCATAGGAGTATCCACGGGGTCACTAGATTCCATACCATATTTCTTTAAAGATTCTAGAGCATATTTACACTGGTTTAAAAAGATGCCTCTGAGACTTTGTGAAATCTGTAGTCCTAGAAAAAATGATATTTTGCCCATCATCGACATCTTAAACTTTAAACACATTATTTTTGAAAATTGGTCACATAATTCAGGTGTAGTAGACACAAAGATTATATCATCAACATAGATTTGTACTAGGAGAATATATTTTCCTTGTCTTCTAATGAACAATATGGAATCCATGGTTCCTTTAGAGAATTTCTGAGAGAGTAGAAACTTCGACAATAGATCGTACCACGCATGTGGAGCTTGTTTCAACCCATAGAGAGCCATATTAAGCTTGTACACATGATTCGGATTGTCTTGATCCACAAACCCATCTGGTTGACTGACATAAACCTCTATGCGCAGAATGTCATTCAAGAATGTCGTCTTAACATCCATTTGATAGATGATCATATTTATGTGAGCAGCATATGCGAGGAAAATTCGAATAGCATTAAGTCTAGCCACTGGAGCAAAGGATTCCTCAAAATTAATTCCCTCTTCTTGACGGTAACCCCGAGCAACCAAGTGATCCTTGTTCTTTAGAATTCCTCCCATTTCATTAAGTTTTACCTTATAAATCCATTTTAATGTAATAATCATCACTTTATCTAGACGTGGAACGAGTTCCCAAACTTCAAGATGATCAAATTCATGTAACTTCTCTTGCATTGCTTTAATCCAACATGCTTGAGTTAATGCGTCATTACAGTTCTTTGGTTCAACTGATGTGAGAAAGGCATCATAGTAACAAAATAAGGCTTGTTTATAGAGTTGGAGTCTTGTGGAAGCAGGTCTTTCGAGTTCACCGATGATGTTGTCTAAAGGATGATCCTTGGTCTATTTGTTAAAGTGTTATGTGTTAGGAGTAGCAATATGCATAACAGTAGGAATAACATCCGAAGAAGATGCTTCAGAATCATTTTCTAGAATTGAAATACCAAAGAACAGATCGTTATTCATGTGTGCAATATCTAAGTCATGATTGTCTTCTTCAACATCGTTAGGAATGACAGGAGATTGAGTTTCAGGTGTTGTTTGAGAGTTACTAGGTGATGGTGCATCTTGATCAACAGTTGTTGAGGAAGGTGAACCGGTTGATGCAGCTGGTTCTGGAGCAACTACTTCAGCAATTAGAGCAATGACTTCAGGGGCTGAGTGATCAACACTAGGTAGAAGAGTGAGTAATTCATCAAACAACGGTTAAAATAAAAGATCCCAATCAGTTCTTAAAGGTGGTACAAACGGTGTTGAAGGAGAAGGGTTTGGCATGAGTCTTGAACTGATTATTGCAGGAGTCATTTCATGAAGTGCGGGTTCTGAACTGCTGTGTTCAGAAGCTACTTGACCATTTCATACAAATTAAGAGATCAAGTTAAATGTATTGAACACATTTGATTCACTATCCCCCCCTTCAAAAATTGCATATGCGATTGCCATTTTTGATCTAGTAAATTAGAATACGAGCTAATGTACATTGATCCACTTAATGACGGAATGAGCATGGGAAAATATGAAAAATGTTGATGAGAATGGTCAAAAACAAGAAGATTTCTCTTCTTTTGAAGATAAAGTACACTGAAGCATACACTTTTCTTTTCTTTGAGGAGCGGGGCCTGAAGTGTTGTCTGCAGATGCCATTAAATGAAGCTCGGGTTATGCACTGAATTGTACATAAGCCATAGAATGAAGACCGAGTTATAGTCTAAAGTAACTGTATGTCATATAATGAAGACCGAGTTACAGTCTGAAGTAACTGTAAGTCATATTTCTTGAAGTCCGAGTCTTAAGCTGACATTTACTTAGAAGTCTTAAAATGAAGATCGAGTCCTAAGCTGAAGTACTTAGAAGTCATAAAATGAAGATCGAGTCCTAAGCTAAAGTACTTAGAAGTCATAAAATGAAGATCGAGTCCTAAGCTGAAGTACTTAGAAGTCATTGACCATATTGATTAGATGTGTAGAGCAGCCCAAATCCAATTACCAAGGTACGATTTATATGACCTGCATTGGACACTTGAAGAGCATAGAGAAATAGAAACATTAGATCCCATATGATTGTTGGGTTCCAAGTGGTTAGCAGTCTTAGATTCTACAATATTAGATGCACTACTCGAACTCGCATGATTTGTTTCTTTGGGTCTCCATTGAGATGCACTACTTGGTTTTTTGTTTGTTATTATTGTTGATTTAACAAGTATCCTAGGAGGCACTATTTTAGTAGAAGTGAATCTAGTTAAGGGGTACTTAGTTCTAACTATAGTGAAAGTCCTTCTTGTGGGTACCCATTTATATCCAACATTTTTAAACATTTTACTAGTAGGTTTCCATTCTTTCATTTTAATGTTCTTAACAGCCTTAGCTCTAGCACGATCATTCACTTTAGACAAATATTCTACAACACAAAAATCATGTCTTGTATCAAAATAGCATTTGTTGCATGTTAAGCATACAGATTTAGACTCACTATTTTCTTTAGTCAGACTAGGCTTAGCTTTCCTAGTGTAGGCTTCTACTTTTGATATTTTTGGTTGCTACTTAATGGTTGCATGATCCTATTGTTCTTTGTTTCACTGCGAGGTTTTGATCTACTAGCATTAGTAGAACATTTTACATTTGTAGAAGGCACTGAAGGTTTGTTAGTGGTCTGAGCCTGGTGAATATCTACATGAATTTGTATGTTATTATCTGATGTTATACTAGTCTTTGCAAAGGTGACTTTTCTATCTTTGTTTATTGGTGTAACGGTAACCAACTTTTCACTCTTCGATGGGGAACTAGGACATGTAAAGCTAGCATATACAAATAACTCCTGAATCTATTTCGTGTACATACAAGCATAAGCTAACGCATTATCTAAAGGATTTGAGGTTCTAGCTTGTTCAACTACATCACGAAGAGTGTCAACATTTTCTTTAGTGATCCTAATGTGGTCTACATGTGCTTTCCTGTTGTTTTTAAGCTTTGGGGAGAGAGGTTCCAATTCTACCTTATGCACTATGGGGGCAATCACTTTTGGCTTATTTATGGATTCACGACAAGCAACAATACTTTTTCCTTTAAGTTTCCTTACTTCATTCTTAAGAGTTGTAATGACCAAAACTTTTTCCTGAATACTTGCATTTAAATCAGAGATTTCCACAGAATTTTGATTAACCTGATTAAATAAAGCATCACATTGTTCTTTTGATCGAACACGTGTTGGTTTGATCGAGTCATAAAGTTGCTTATACGTCTGTTTCAAATGCTTATTCTCAGCAATAACTTTTGACACCCTATGATCCAATTTAATATTTATCGTTTCAATCTCCTCTCAGTCCTTTTTGATCTTATCCTCATTCATTTTTCTACTTAGATATTTAATTCTCTCTTTCAACTTTATTATGACTGTGTCTTTTTCTTGCAACTGAGCTTTCAATTCATTTATTTCAAAATATTGATCAAAACTTGGAGCACCTTGATTTGAAACAGAGTTGTCTTGTTGAAAATTTTCCTGATTAAATTGAGTATCAACTTCTAAAGAGATGGAATGTTTTTCAAGAGTGGTAAAACATTTGAACAATTTATCATAAGTCTCTTTTTCAATGAATTCCTTTTTGTTGAGAAGCTCAGTCTCAAGTTTGAGACACTTTTCACATTCAAGCACATTCATATAGTCATTATCCACATAAGAATTCACAATTATGTTCACTATATCTTTGCTAATGACTTGTTCTAAGAGTCGTTCGTTTTCATTTAAAACTTTATTCATTTTAACTTGAAATGTTTTGGACTCTAAACGATGTTGTTCCACAGCCTGTTCCATTTGATGAAAGACATTTTGGATTTCAGAAAGTTCATCAATTAAATATTGATTGAATGTATTGAATAAGTCCTTCAGAGCTTTTACAAATGGAATTATTTCATCCCTAAAACAAGTTTTTGTAAGTTTAAACCCCCACGTGCCCTCAGTGATGGCTGTGTCTGTGGTTCTTTCTTTGACAACCACGTCAAAGCCAGCAAGATTGTTAGGACTTAAAAGACTTCAAGGATTCTTACTACTGCTCAGGTACATAATGGAAATTATGCTAAGTAGTTAGTACTAGTAGTATAAAGTTACCACTACTAGTTACTACTGTTAGTATAATTTAGTACTGTTAGTATTGAGTTACTACTGTCAGTAGAAGTTAGCTCAGAGTTGAAGACTGAAAGTATGCTAAGTGGTTAATACTATTAGTACAAAAGTTACTACTGCTAGTGTAACTTAGTACTGTTAGTATAACTTAGTGCTGCTAGATTAAAGTTACAACTGTTAGCGTAATGTTAGTACTACTAGTACTTACTACTGCTTATGCTCAGTTTATGTTGTTGGTTATAAAGATACAACTACTGCTGAATTACAACTGCTAGAAGACTTACTGCTGTCAAGAGGATAAAGATGGATTAAAGAGATGAGGATAAGTATTAAGTTATTTTGTAAAAGATATGTATAACTTATTTGATTAAGAGATTATGATTATTTATAGAAAAGATCATGACAAGTTAGGAATGTATTGTAAGCCATGTAGGACTCCTTGGTGTATAAAAGGGGATCTTAGGGTATAGAAAGATATAAGTTTTCCATTTCAGTTTTCCATAGAGTTCATAGCTTCAAGGTTGTAAACCCTATCACTAAGTCAGAGTGATCGTATTAATATATATTGAAGCTTGTTGTGTTGATTATATCATTGTGTTAAAACATACTTTACTATTTCATTGAGAATACTTTTTAGTGATATAAACTAGATTCCGCGTAGTTTATATGATTTAATCAAAGTTTCATTCTTAGTATTTTTGGATTTATCTAAGGGTACTAAACCTTACAAGCTAAGGAGTTAAAGATCTATTCATTGGGATCATCAAGTGGTATCAGAGCTTGTTGTGAAGCTTTGAATAAGAAGAATCAACCAATTCATCCAAGATCTATTTTTTCAGTGATAAGATGGAGGTAGGAACTACTACTAACAATCTGACTACAAGACTACCTATTCTCAACCCAAGAGACTATTATCTCTGGCTAATGAGGATAGAACAATATTTTCTTATGACTGATTACTCCTTATGGGAAGTAATCAAGAATGGGAACAAAGTGCTGAGAAGAACTGTTGGAACAGTTGAACAGGATTATGAACCCACCACTGCTGAAGGAAAACAAGATTTTACCCCATTCAGTTCCCGGCTTCATTATCACTTCAGAATCCTCATAGCTAATATGTCCATCCGAAAACCATGTAAATTTCACGTTTAAATGAATGAAATCTTCAGTGGCTTTTAAAGAAACCGATTTACCATTGTGAGCTAAAGCCGAACTACCAACACAAATATGAAGATTTAAATATATTTAAAAGTTTAAAACTCGTTTGATACCTACAACAGGTGGCACCATTAGGGTATTCCTATCCAACAACAGATTGTGCATCGAACCTATCTATGTGCGTCGTAAGATCCTTGCGCAAAACACCATAGGCGCGACAGAATGCAACGCGAACTTACATTTTTGGTTCTTTCGATAGTAACTCTACTAACACCAAGAATAGCCTTCATCCCGAGTTTGAACATAGCCTTATGACTTTTCTTCTCAGATCTACTCTGCTTACCACCACCTGTTTCCATCACCATATCATTATTTCTCCGCAAATCCTACTTTTATATGTAAAAGTGAAACAACTAAATAGTCCTAAAACTATGTCATTTCTAAAGTAGACATTAACGTTGTGTTGTTTCTGCTTATAAAGCTATCTTATAGCTTATTTGACTTTGAGCTTAATAAGCTTATCATCCTAAAACCATGTCATTTCTAAAGTAGACAATAGCTTATGTTTCATAAGCTCGCTTTTTGTAGCTTATTTTAAAACTTTTCGACTTATAAGTTTATTAGGACCGATAAAATTAAATAAGCGAAAAAATCTGCTTACTCTTGTCATTACCATCAGGAAGAACATCGTCATATTGCCTTGTTATACTCTTGCTAGCACTCATGGCCCGTGTTTTATCAGCTCAGTTAAGTAAATTTTCCATATACATAAGATATAATCCTTTTTATAATACTTCGAAACATCCTCATAAATTAAAAACAAAAACGTGGCATAGTTAGCAATTCCTTTTACAATTTTCACTTAGACATTCCATCAAACATTTGGTGTACAACCAATTTCTTTAAAAAAATAACACCAAATTACATAAAGCTTCAAACTTTTCAATACCTTTTATCAAGAATCATATGTGTGTGTAACCTTACACATACTCAATTTCAAAGACACCATTTCATCACAAAATTATGTAATATTTAATACACATACTTGGCCTAAAAGTTCTGTAAATATCAATACACTAACCGTTTGTGTAATTGCTGCCCTTTGTGTAAATGTGCAATCGATGTTGCTGATGCACTTAATCGGTGGATTGAATCTTCTAATCTTCTCAATCCTCGGGGATTTTAAACTAAATCTTATAAGCCGATAAGCAATCCAAATCGAAACCCGCAAAAAACCTCCAAATTTCCTCACTTGGTTTCAAGATCTATAACAACATACAAACCAAAACCCTTATTCTTTTTTTTCAAATAAACTCAAATAAAACAAATTAACATACCTTTAATTTTAATTTGTAACCTTCTTTACTATATTGGGGCAGCAATATCATACATGATGGAGCGGTAATTGATTTAGGGTGAGTTCTGGAAAGTGTATACTCTAGGGATTTGCGGTGGTGGTTGTTAGGTATATGGGGGAGAAAGGTATGGAAGAATGGGAGAGATGAATTGGTGTACATGTATGAGGGGAGGGAGAGAAGAGAGACACGTGCCCACTCCACTAAATGCAACAAAACCCATGACAATATTACTACGACCCAGAATAAAAAGGGTCGAGCGGGTTTTTTCAATCAATGCATTTAAAGCATGCATTGGGATTAAGATCTTGACTTTTAATATAAAGTATATAATAACTCGTCACATGTGATGTATAAAATTAGACCTCATATTAGTATATAATTATACATTACACAACAGGTCAATAAAGACCAACTATGACCGGTATATTGAACAAAATTATTAGGGCCGTATTTGAGCACGTGCCTCATTTTCTGAAGGCCTCCAATTTCTAAAAACATGATATTAGATCAACTATGTTCGGGATGATTTAACTGTATTAATGGTGTTTATATTGAAGAATATGGTTGTTATGTGCTCATGAATTAATTGTTGAAGTTGGAAAAAAAACAGAGCTTCAATGGTGGTTTACAATTGAAGGAGGAAGAGGATATGGCACTATTTTATTATGGGGCCATAATAAAACTCTTTTGTAAGTACATGTTAAAGCCTTAATAAAATGCAATGTGTTAATTTAGCCCTTTTAACTTTTGTGTTTGACAATTCCAACCCTAATCGACAGATATGTAATTCAAAATCCTACAAATTAAACATCTTAATGATATAAAGTTTATCAATCATTTTTCTTACTTTATATAGTAAAAGCCAAAACATATTACATATGAGATAATACTTTGGACTCAACATATTTTGCCCACATGTTTTTATAACTAAATGAATTATTCTAGATAACATAGAAGACATGCAGTTTTCTATTGTTATCATGACACATATCTAAAATATAACACATAATCAAAACAAGCTCAATCACATTATATTCATTGTTGTTGTGTACATGTTCTAATGACTCTTTGTCAAAGATGGGTCAGTTCCTTTATTTGCAACAAAGATCACCTCTTGAATCTTAGCCATGTACAGATAATGTGCTTCCAGTTCCTAGTCTGTAGGCTCCTCATCTGAATCAAGTACCCAATCTTCTTGTTCTATACTCAACTGAATTCCTGCTTCCTCTTGTTTGCATAGCAGCATCTTAGCCTTGTGGTAGGATGAATCCTTAACCCTTTTTCTTGATCTGCATTCCCTTGTTGTATGCCCAAACCCTTTGCAATTATAACACTGAATCCCATTCTGCTGAACCACCTAATTACCTAAAGTATCCCTGTTCCCACCAACATTCATAGCCCTCTGATTCTCATACTTCCCAGTTTGTCTATCATATCCAGATCTTCTATCAGTTCTTGGAGCATTATCAACGTTCTTGTTCTTGGTATTTGATGATATTCTAAGGTTGTTGCTGGTAGGTTTGTAGATTTTCTTGAAGGATGTTAAGATTAAAGCCATGAGTTTTACAATTTCCTTATCGCGTGGAGTATCATCTTCATCACTGACATCTTCATGTTCTGACTCTGAAGGTGGTGAATAATTTCTAGTAAACTCTTTTCCTTTGCTTCAGGTAACAGCTTATGGTCGTGTTGTTGACATTAAAGGATTATTATTGGGTTATGGTTGAGGATAATAAGTTGGTTGTTGAGTAGCAGCAACAAGTGCAAGTGGATTGGCATTCCTTTCTTAACCTTTTAGCTCGAATTTCATTCACTTCATTTTTATGTTACTTGAGAATGTCAAAGAGTGTGTGATATGAGATTTTCTTGAGATTTTGTCCTTGCTTGACAATTGTCATAAATCTTTGCCATTTTAGTTGATGTTGAAGTAGAAACTGAACATTGGGTTGATGATTGGAGACATCACATTTATTTCTGAAGAACTTTAAGGCAACTAACCTCTTGGTATACATATGGACCATTGTTAATGCAGTCGTTAATGAGTTCATGATTTGGTCTTGTTGCAGTGTATCTTCTGATTCGGGATTTCCACTGAACGTAACTCCTAGCAACGAGCATTGGTGCACGATCTTTGCCACCAGCTTCCATAATAGCATTGTGTGTAGCACTTGTAGACATTTTGATGTTTTGTGAATGGATTATGGATCTTAAGTAGATACATTGATGTGTTACGTGTTTGTTGTTGTTAAAATCATTGTTGATTTTGAATGCTTGTTAACCTTTGTAAGAAACCTTGAAAACGAGGGAGTAATTAAGAAACAATGAAGACGTTAAAGGATAAAAGTTAACAAGTTAACTGTCGTTACAAAACTTAACAGCCAAGGACTAACGACGCAAACTGATTTGACGAGAATGGTTTGTTTGGAGAGACTAACAATCGTTAAGTTACAACTAACGGAGGACTAATGATGCAAAAACTTTCAAGTTCAGGGGTATAAGATGTTATCTTCTTCTAAGGTTTGTAACATAAAAAAAACTTAACCCATGACTCACTTAACTCGGTTAGTACAGAGTGAACTCACCCCTTAAGCTTGGAAACTCGTTATAACACACGAAAAAATTGATCTTTCTTAGATTAAACACACATGACGATCTTGAAACACAACTTTGATTCTTTAAACGATTAACTCCTAAGTTAGAACAAGCTTATGAACTTAAATCTTTAAAACGCATTGTTGTCTAAATTTTATCTTAATTACAAACCCATAATTAACTAGACTAGTAGAAAGAAGGAGAGGAAGAATTCTAGAGAGAGAAAGAGAGGTGCAAGATTATTTCTTAAATGTGCAAATTGCAAATAAAAATAACCAACACCCTCTCTATGGAATGAAGATGGGTGTTTATAGGAAGATACTAACCTAGGGACGCCTAGGGTTAGCCTTGATGGGTCGGGCTCGGCTTTGGTTTGGCTTTTGGCCCGAAACTCATACAATATTGGATTAAATTACGAGCCTGTAATCCCGACTAGCCTATTACATAATATACAAAGTTCTTAAAACGAAAAGACCCGAGATATAACATAATGAATTTTACTTCCTTTGTTTGACTCAATATTTTGAGGCTAACAATCTCTCCAAAGTAAAATTATTGAGATACTTCTAAAGTGAGATCATTAATCTTCATTGTCTTTAAGCTCTTGAGTCTTGGGTCTTGGTCTTAAACTTTGTTGTAATGGCTTCGTTTCTTCATGCATTGTGTTCTTTGATCTTTGAGCCTTTGTAGTTGTCTTTCGACTTTGTCTTTAGGTCTGAGATCTTTAAATCTTTCCTTGTTGTGGATGAACTTGATAGAAGTGGCTGATATTTGAGTCGTCGTTTGAAGAGGAGCGGTACTTTCTTTCTTGATCCTTCTTGAATCGTCTTGTGCTTTGGACCAACATGCTTATACCTTGCATCATCTTAAAAGCTAACTATCTTCCTTGATGTACCAATTGTCGTTTGAATCTCGAGGAAGGTCTTTGTCTTTATTTGTTTTGAGGTTTCTTGATTTCTTGAATTTTGATGCCAATTGTATGTCGTTGAAGCTTGAATATGAGCATGTGGTATTGAGTCTGACGGTGCTAGAATGAGGTAGTTACTCCATTGTCTGTACCTGCATATGAATGTTAGTGATAAACAACAGATATGGACGAATCTCTTGTTCATTCATCAAAGTTCGGTAACTTTAACCTCTGATTCCGTGAGGACCGTTTTATAATATAAATATTGTACCTATGTCATCAGGATTCGATTCATGAATGAATCTCCTTAACAGCTTTTCCAGCTAAAAGTGTGGTTTATCTAGAGTTGACACGTCTAGAGACGCTAACGAAGCTTTTCAATATTCCACCGCTGTTCTTATATCCGGATTCCCTTTCAAGTTAGGATAACAGACGAATATAGCTGAATTATTAAAGTCCACTTGTAAAAGTAAACAACAACATTTTTAGGTGTTTCCCGTCAAATCCCAATACCCCGGTCTCATTGGATTTCTAGTTTGCATAAGTTTGATTCATATAGAATCTCGCAAGTTACCTATTGCAGAGCTGTTTGATGTTGGCTCTGGAAGGATTTATATTCGTCACTATGAAATGCTAAAGAGCATCACTCTGAATGTTATGGCAAGATCACAAGGATAATGCGTAGGAATCTTGTTACCACTTTTGAACTTTATGGCGTTCAACAAATGTTTGTCATTTATGTGTCCTAATGAGATTTATGATGGATCTCTTTGGCTATAGACTCGATTTGTGCATTTTGGTTTTAGTGATCGGAGGCTGAAGCTGACTCCCACCTTTTTAATATCAACGTTCTCGGAGTGAGAAGTCAATAGAAGTCGTGTTAATCTTCGTGACAAATGAGACAAGATTCTTTTTAGAGAAAATTAAATGGTTAGGAAGGGTTGTGCAGTGCATCACTAGGTACATGATGTATTTCTTCAATACCAGAATTCATCTTTGTGAAGACTGATAGCATATATATTGACCCGGTTTATGCCTTAGGTTGTATGAAGGGCTTCTTTCTTTTGACCCTTTATCCTTATATTTCTTTTTCATTCTTTAAACCCTTCAATGTTTACCAATACGTCATTACTATCACCATGTTGTGATTGTTTCGGTGATAACGCATGCCTTAGTCAACATTATTCCCTTTACTCATTCTTCTCCAAATCATACCTAAGGACTGCTATTTCTAACTATGGAGTGTCCTTGGGTAGATCCCTCATGTTCTAGTTGGATCATAGAACAAAACCTAACCTTAACCACCTTATGACTTCAGATTCGTCGTAAATTATTTGGCTAATGGGTATTAGATCGTAACCATAAAACCATTTTGAAAAATAAAACAAAGTGTTTGATAGAGTTATCAAAAACGTCTGACACTTAAAGAGTTTCTTCTTTTGAAATACTCCTCCTTCACACGTGCATTGATATTCGAAAGTGTTTTACACATGTGGGTAAGAGTGAAAAACACTTTGAGGCTTTTAAATTACTTATTAATTTTCAAGATCACATTTTAAGCACATTTCTCCCTTTTTTTAAATATTAAATCTCTTAGTATTTGAAATACCAATTGATTAGAATTGGTCATGAAAAATCCATGGAGAGAAAATGATACCATAAATTATGCATGAATTATGTAAAACACTTTTGTTTTTGCTCCCCCTCAACAATACATGTGACACCACTTGTCGTTGTAAGAACACCAATGTAATTTTGAGGGATGATGATAGTGTCGAGTACATAATTTTTGAAAGTTTATGAAATGTCATCGAAGAATACTTGAAAAAATTATACTCGGGCACTATATGTTTATGAACTCATAAAGATAGTCGTGAAAGAATGTGTTCACAAACATCAAAACTTTTTAGATGTGTATCTTGTATGAGATAAGATGCCTCGGGTATAAAACACTTCATACAAGTACTAGTATGTCAGACCTTTCACCAGTGGACGAACTCCGAAGAGTAACGCAAGAGAATACCCAAATTAGTGTGTGCACCTTGTGAATTATCATTATATTAGTCTTGAAAACTTTTCTTACATATACCACTTTTAGGTGTTGAGCACATAAATTTTAAAAGATTTTGAATTGTCATTGAAAATTTTTTGAAAAATTATGCTCAGACATCTCTTGAGAATCACAAGTATATGTTTTGGATACATGAAAATTGTCTTTGAAATAGTGTATCCAATCAACATTACAATTTTGGTTTTGAAAAACTCCTCCCTCAAAAATTGACCCATTTGTAAAAATGATACCACGATTATAAAATGATCATCTTTTGAAAGCTTCGTGAGGAAGGGAGTGTTCACTACATAATTTTGAAAGATACCACATATTAAATTACTGAAAGTTTGTCATTAAAATCATACTTTGAAATTTGTGTTTAACTTTTTGCAAAGCCATTTGTTAGAAGACTTCTCTTCTAACGCTTAGGATAAGCGCACTTATGCGTACACTCTCCTTTATCATTGGAGACCGAGTTGTAATCTGAGAGCGATTACAAGTCATTGTCATGAGCTCAAAACTTTCAATGGTTTGTATAAGAAGCTCAAGATCGAGAAAATTGCTCTTCTCTTCGTTAGGATAAGTTATCTTTAAAGATAAACTTTCCTTTCTTTGAAGTCCGGGTTGTGTACTGATTTGCACATAAGCCATTAAGAAAATTAGAAATGACATGTTTTGAAACTTTTGAACTCTTGCTCTAACTTCATTTACATACCCGTGTCAATGTTAATTGACATTTCTAGGTACGTATATGTTATCGATTCCAAGAGACATGATGAGAGGATTCTTTTTGGTATATTTTTTATTTTGTATTTTCTTTTTGATATTTTCTATTTTTGTATTTTCTTTTTCTTGGTTTTATATTTTTTGTATTTTTTTTCAAAAATATTTATAAATTGATGTTTGATGATATATCAAGCAGATTCATTTGCCAGAACCTCTAATATTGCTGGAGTCAAACATCTCATACCGAGTCATTCAACAAGGTACTCAAATCTTTCTTTCGAAAGAGCTTTTGTAAACATGTCGGCTAACTGGTAATCAGTTCTAACAAAGTATAATTGAATTATACCATTTTCAACATGTTTCTTTATGAAATGGTAGCAAAGATTGATATGCTTGGTACGGGAGTGCTACACAGGGTTGCACGAGATGGCAATGGCTGACTAAGAATCGCAGTATAATGGTATTTTGTTATAGTCAAAGCCATAATCCTTAAGCTATGTTCTCATCCAAATAACTTGAGCACAACTTGCGGATATGCCACGTACTCGGCTTCTGCAGTTGACATCGCATTGCATCCTGGTTACTTTGACATTTAACAAATAGTCTTATCAGCCTAGGAATTGGAGTTCCTCCATGTGACAAACTACATATTTCATAGTATTCATTTTAACGTCAATAAACCACAAAACTATTAATTGAATCTATTAACCGTTGTTAACTTTTTAATAATATAGCCGTTAAGTTAAATCGCGTAAGCTGAAAATCAACAATTAACGTAAACCGGCATTAAACAAATATAAGTTTTCGTCAAATACGTGTTATATAATTATTACGAATATAATTTATAACTTTTCATATTTTATTTTTCAAGTTTTACGTAAATCGCTTACGTTTTGCATTAAGAACATTTATGCATGCATGTAAACCATACCACCTTTACCAATACCCACAATACTTATACATTATCAAAATTTAGTCATTCCATTCCCTTTTTTATTCAATAAAACCAGCCCCTTAAATCTTGTATACAAATTTTCCATCAAAATCACTTCTACTTGCATTATATTACCAACTAGTTCACCAACTATGCTACATAGTCTTCACATTCTTACAAGATCTGTTACACACTTAACCAAACCATCCCTCCCCCTCTCCTTCTTACACAAACCCACGCCATCCCCCACCCCTTGTCATAGTTTTGTCCCCTAGATATTTTCTAAAGACTTGCATCTTTTTCTTATATAGCTAGGACTTTAATTTCCTTCTCATTTTACCACTACAAAAACACTCAAACTCTCTCATTTTCTCTCCACAAAAATGCAGAAACATCTACATATATCAAGGAGTATTTTAGTCTTTGGTTGATTTAGTTTAAGAATCATATAAAAGGTTTAATAAGCTAGGGTTTTGGAGCTTAAAAACTAGGGTTCTTAGTTGATCATGTGTTCATTTGTTCGTAATCATCTTCACCAACACTTAGTAAGCCTTAATAACTCATTTCCATACTTATTTACATTCTTAGTTATCATTTCATGTTTATGCATTTTCTTTAAAACTAGCATCACCCATATGTTGTGTTATGTTTTTCATAAATTAAACTAGTGATTATATATGTTAGCTAGTGTTGTTAGTTAATATTGTGGAAGTGTTGGATGGAATTTAGATAGATTGGATTGTTGTTTGATGTAGTAGTGAATGGAGATATGATAGATTAGGCCCTTGGGGAAGTTGTGGTGATTTTTGGATAATTTTTGACATAGTATATAGGCTGCCAAAACAGCCCGTATATAAGGGGTATGTTAAAAACGTTTTGACAAATAAAAACTCTATAAATATGTTGGTACACTTAAACATGATTCCGTGTGTGTAAAGAACGCGAAAAACGTATTTAAAACGAAGAAGTTGTGGCCATTTAAAGTTTGGCGAAACATATATATTTTGCAGCTTTTTAATGAAAACTGTGACATTCTGATTCGAATTTAAATTTAAGGTTTTGACCCTTTTCGGGTCCGAATCGGCTAAAGTGTATAAAAGAAAACTTGTCTGGAATGATTTTTCGCTATGATAGGGAACTTTTCTTTTGTAATGAATGTATATAACGACGGAGTTATACTCAGTCAAAGTTGGACTACTTTTCGGAAAATGTAATAAATTTCCTGCACATATTTTGGGTAAATATAGTTGCTGATTGGAGCATTAATTTGTGTTTTCGGGT
>BQNB010110679.1:0-18611 GCA_026074375.1 Tanacetum coccineum | reverse complement strand
ACAGAGGTTAAATTTGCAAGGTTGTTACAAAATTACTGATTTGGGTTTAAAGTATCTGGCAAGTGGGAAGTTGAAAAATTTGAAACGTATTGCTTTAGCCGGATGTGATAGGATAAGTGATGATGGTATGCTTCACTTGAAACAAATGGCTGAATTGGGTGATTTGGATTTGTCAAAGTGTGGTGTTAACGTCACTGACACTGGCATTTTGTCTGTGTCCGAAATCTCAAACATTAGGAAGTTGGATTTATCTTGGTTGATCAACGTGACAGATACTTCATTATTTAATATTGCTAGCAAGTGTTCAAAACTGGAGGTGATTAAAATTTCAGGCTGTGAGGCTATAACTGGTGAAGGTTTGCGTGCTTTTGCTCATCACCCGTTACTCAAAACCTTTGATATTTTCTCGTGTTACAATATTACTTGGGAAGATGTGGTGTCAGTTGCTTCAACTTGCATGAGGTTAAAATGTATTCGGCTTAGTACGAGAATGAGGTCACCTGGGGCAAATACAAATTTTTGGTACTTAGATTTTGGGGCCAATGGCATCTTCATAGATTGGAAGGATTAAAGTGACATCAATCTACATGGGCTGGAAGCATGTTTAGTATGCATAATTACGGTTCCTACAGGGCTGGAAGCATGTTTAGTACGCATAATTACGGTGCCTACATGGGCTGGAAGCATGTTTAGTACGCATTACTACTCTAGTCTTTTGTTTTAATGAATGTTATATGCGACATAAGTAGTAGTTTGTCTTTTTTTCTAAACTGTAATTTGGAAAGTATCAACTGATTATTTCTAATGCTATTGGTTCGTGGTATGGGTACCACGTCCTTCCCCCGATGATGAACCCAGACAATTCTGGATGTTTGGAGCACAGAGGATTTAGACATCAATTCTGGATGTTTGGAGCACAGAGGATTTAGACATCGATATAAGCGACTGAAAATGACTGAGAGTTGCTGATGTTCTAGTTATGGTTTTACTTTACAGTTTCTTCAAAATACCAAATCGAACTAATCGAACCATCCCATTCAAGTTTTATGATGAACTTCTGTTTCTCAAATTTTTACATATAAGATACAAAAAATGGTCTGTGTTCTGTAAGAAATTATGCATCAATTCTTACTTGTAATAGAAATGAGATGGATGATCCTGCTTTCGGATAAGAATTTGTAAACTTAATGACCCTTGCTGGTGATATCCAAACCAAACAACAGAGAATATATTAAGGTGAAGCCTTTGTTTCAAATGCAACTCAATTTACAAGATAAGAAACTTCATGACCATTAATCGCCGTGAACAAAGTCGAAACAAAAACGCACTAAAGAGTTGCACACCAAGCTAGTGACAGCAATGCACATGAGATATGTGGCCAACAAAAACTAACAAAACAAAAAAAAAGGCACAAATCACACATAAAACTAGAACACAACTAAACTAAACAGCATCAGCATCTTGAATATGTGTTATCAATATTCGTAATCTAGCTCCATCGCCATATCTTCAATTCTACCTGCAAACAAGTGCAAAACCATACAAACATATGAACACCAACTGACCAAGTTAAACACAACTAACCATAATTGTTAGTACAAAATAAGTGTAGGGTTTAGAATAGGAGTCAAATTATACGTTGGGTCGAGTTCCCGAATGATTTGAGCATTAGATCTTGTACTAGAGCAAGAGAAGTAAGATAATTTCCTGCACAATTAAATGAAAACCGTTAGCCTTACCGCGGGGATGGACCCCGCGATTAGACTCTGGCGTGAGAGTAAGTAAACATGTAGAGAGAGAAAGTGTATGTATGTAGAGTGAGAAAATCATGCCTTTCATTATGCCAGAGGGTCCCTTTTATAAGCGAGTGAGAAAGAATCTGTATGATATTATCATCCGAGTGTTCTTTTGGTTCTTATTACATGTTTTTTGTTTCACCGGAATAATAATAAAAAGAGATTACCAAACTGAACTAAAACCATACCCAATTAACCAATCTAAACCAAATATTACCATCTTATCAAAATGAACCTGACACAACGCATACTAAGTGTTATGCGCCTTTATGATTTGTCTTTACTTACATGGATTATAAATACAAATGAATCTTCCAAAATGTGGCACATATTAAATGTTATGCTCCTACAAAATGTGCGGGCTTGTTTGTTTTACTTCCATTCCATGAATCATAAATCACATAGAATGCCTTCAAATGTTTTTTTTTATATTATAACACATGCGGCTACATAATGCGCCTCAAATGCACTTCGTTTTGTCTCTTTGTGTTGAAAATGCGCCTACAATGTGCCTGATATGCTCTTAGTTTTGTATTTCAACATCACAATCTATAACCGGGTAACCCTTCAACGAGAGCTTGAAGTACCCATCCAATGGTATCTTAATCGATTTTTCATTGTCTACTCTAAAATTATTCAAAATCTTATAAATGAACCCTGATTGTGCACCCTCGGAATCTTGCGACTCCGATCCTTGACGATCTACATACTAATAATCTTCTTTGCTTCCCCGAGCTCCTTTATGTCAAACTCCTTTTTAAGCAAAGACTTAGTAGACCCAATCTCAGCCTTGCTCTTATAAGTAATCAGCATATCGTCTATATATAACAATAGATATATACTCACCTGGTGCATAACTCCTGTAATATACGCATCTGTCGTAACTGCTACGCTTGAACCCATTGTTCATGTACTTATCAAACCTCCTATAGCATTGCCTAGGTGACTGCTTCAAGCTACAAAGAGATTTCTTTAACAAACACACCTTGTTACCTTTTTCATATCCCGGTGGTTGCCTCATGTAGATCACTTCTTCAAGATTCCCATGTAAAAATGTCGTCTTTACATCAAGCTTCTCCAACTCATAATCTTTACACGTAGTCAATAAAAGTATAACCCGAATAGATGTGTGTTGAACTACTCGCGAAAATAGTTCATTATAATCAATACCCGCCCTATGTGTGAATCCACGAACCACCAACCTTGCCATGTACCTAGACTTTTGAACACTTTAAATTCCTTCCTTTATCTTGAACAACAATTTGCAGCTCATCAGCTTTTGCCTAGTTGGATGATCTACTAACTCCCAGTTCTTGTTCTTCCTAAGAGAATTCATCTCTTCTTTCATAGCAGCTTTCCACTTAGAACTGCCTTGACAAATAACTGCCTCCTGGTATGTTAATGGTTCATAAGTGTCTTTTCCTCTGCTGCAGCAAACGCGTAAGCAACCGTATTACTCACATCTTGAAACCTCAAAGGTCTCGTTGTTGTCCTTGGCTCTCCATCCCGAACCAATTGATAATCTATGAGATCCGATGCTTGATTAGTTTCTTGATCCCCTACGTTCGTATCATCGCCATCTTCCTGATCTGTCTAGTCTTCCTCAAGCGTACGATTATTTAAACCGTGTAGTTCCACCTCAACCTGTAATTCCTCAACAGACTTATCATTACCTGCACCATGATCCTTCAACATGTCTTTGTACATGACACTTTCATTGAAGACCACATCCCTGCTAGTGACTATTTTAGGTGATTCATTATCAAGCTTATATAGCCTGTACCCCTTCACACCCTCATGATACCCTAAAAGAGCACATTTTACCACTCTCGGCTCGAGCTTACCTTGTTTAACGTGTGAATATGCGACACAGTTAAAAATCCTCAACATCCCATAATCACCTGGATGTCCTGACTACATCTTCATAGGTGACTTTTTCTCAATCGTTATCGATGGTGACCTATTGATAAGATGTGCGGCCGTACATGTCGCTTCCACGCACAAGGTCTTGGGCAATCCAGATTGAATTAATAAACAAAGTACCTTATCCATGAGAGTTCTGTTCATTCGTTCTGCTAAACCATTCTGGTGGCATCCTGGCAACTGTCAAATGTCGAGCAATCCCACTCTTAATGCATAGCTGCTCAAACTCCCGGTTATAGAACTCAAGACCATTATTTTTCCTCAGCTTTTTAACTATCCTCCTAGTCTGATTCTCTACTAACTGCTTCCACTCTTTGAACTTTCCAAATGCCTCGTGTATGAACCTCAGAATATAAACTCATACCCTCCGGGAATAATCATCAATAATAGATAAGAAATACCTCTTACCTCTAATTGATTCAACCTGAGACGAACCTCATAAGTCTGAATGAACAAAGTATGTCACTCCCTGGGTAGCAAAAATCGAGCTTACCTAGACTCTTCTTGCCAAACAGATCCTGCTTTTCCAGTACATGTAGTCTCGCCTCGCTGATATGTCCTAGTCTTTTGTGTCAAACTTGCGTAAGACTGTCTTTTCATCAACACTAGCATTAAGCTCACCTGTCACTGCATGGCCATCCAAAGAGTATGCGCAATTATTCCTCCGTGTTCCAAATAAAACAACCCTGGAACCATTAATCACCTTGACTTTTCTCGACTGCAATTTTACGGTATATCCTTTTTTTTCAAGAGTTCCCAGCGATATCAAGGTTTTTTCAATTTAGGAATATACCTGACATTGTGTAATAAAAAAATTGACCCATCTTTTAGTTATACCCTTACCTTTCCAATACTTCTGATCTTACACTCCATGTTGTCACCCAACAGTACACTATCCCAATTGCATTCCAGAAAATCAAAAAAAAAATAAGTGTACCTAGGTGTAAATGTTGGTATGAACGCCTGAAATCCATGATCAATTAAGCAAAAGCTCTGCACTCATCCCCAAATCATCACACTCAGAAACGCATAAATCGATCCAATGACAGCTGGTTGTTTATCTTTCTTGACTTAATCTTTTAAGTTCTTAAAATTATTCTTCGAACAGTTTCTCTTCAAGTGATCCTCAGATTGGCAAATATAGCACTTGAGTCTTGCACCTCGAGACTTCGATCTTGACTTTCCCCTTGACTGATGTGAATCCATACGATCAGTTCTTCTCATAACATATAACCCGTCACCATCACCCCCTCTTCGCCTTAGACCTTTCTTTGATTTCCTTTGAATTTAGCGTGACCATCACGTCTTCTAAAGTCAAAGCTACCCATCTATAGAGCAAGGTATCCACAAAGTGTCTGTATGATGCTGGTAAAGAAGTGAGTAATAATAAAGCAAGATCTTCATCCTCAAATTTTACCTCAATATTTGATAAATCAAGAATGATTTTGTTGAACACATCTATATAATCTGAAATCTTTCGTCCAGCCGGCATGTAGAATGTATACAACTTCTTCTTTAGGTACAACTTGTTGGCCAATGACTTTGTCATGTACAAAGCCTCAAGATTTGACCAAACCTCCGCCACAATCGTCTCCCCGGTAACTTCTCTCAGAACCTTATTACCTAAACACAAAATCACGGCACTGTGAGATTTCCTGTTTAGCTTAGCTTTCGCTTCAGCTTCCATATCCGCGGGTAAAACCTCTAGAGCTGCTTCACATCCATGTTGGATTAATAAAGCACGCATTTTGATTCTCCATAATCCGAAATCACCAGTTTCATCGAATTTCTCGATGTCAAACTTGGCTCCCGTCATTCTTTAATCACTTTGTTGATCGACTAAACCTTGTGATATTCCCTCAAAAAATCAAAAAACCCAATAAAGTACCTTGTGCAATAAACCCTTTAAAGTAATAATATTTTGTTAAAAAATTGAATCTTTATATGACTTAGACTTTTGCGGTTTTGCCGCCAAAAAAGAAATTAATTACTAACAATAAGCTTTTAAAGTATTATTGTTGACTTTTGTATCTAACAAAGACAACCACCTGGTGCGTCTTCTTCTTCGTCTATATTTCGAAGAACAATCGAACCGACACCATAACCGCCAATTTTCGATAAATCGAAAACCAACTAAACCTTAAGTCTTCTACACCTTGTCGCAAACCCGAACAATCGAAGAACTCAAGAACCCTTTACCAGTAGACACTAACCTGCTGTTCCTTCTTGTTGTTCTGAACCGAACTCAAGAACCCTTCAATATGATCGAACCTAGTCTTGTTTAGTCTCCAACTGAGCTCTTGATACCACTTGTTGGTATTCTGACGCAACCAACAACCCAAGAACTAGAAGCGGAACCGATCGACTTCTCGAAGTATATCGACACACCACACCCAGCTACTATAACATGACTAGAAAAGTAAAGAACGAACACGAGATGATTATATTAGAATAATGATATTGCTTGTCATTCCATTCAAGATCAATTACAATATATAATTGATGACGTATAATAGGTATACCAAGCCTCCGGGCTTAGGCCACATTGACACGTGGGCTTCTTGGCCCAACTGAGTAGTCATGGGCCGAAACTAAACCCGCTCCTGCATTGGTTACGGCCCGGACCCAACAAACGGATGCGAACCTAACTTTAGGGTACTTCTGTTCGCGGAAAGCACACGCATCCGTACACATGGTTATTGCGTGGTTACCTTGTTCTGACATGGGACCTCTTGGCCACTAACGGAAACATGCGAAATATTAGGAACCCTAATATTTCGTGTCGCCTATAAAAAGGGGACCCTCTGACACAATGACACATGATATTTTCTCACTTATAATCTCACACTTTCTCTCTTCACATCGTTTACTTACTTTTTCGCCGGTGTTAACCGTGGGGGTCCGTATCCCTACCCCCCCCGGTAAGGCTATAAGGGTTTTTATCACTGATTGTGCAGGAAATCGTCACTTCTCTTGCTTTAATACAAAACCCAACGCTCTAATCATCTGGAAGCCCAACCCAGCACAGGATTTGAGCCCAGATCTATACCCGATACCTATTTTGTATTAACAAGTAGCGCCTTCGTGGGACCCCGAACACAACCACGTTTCTAAAAAATCACTTGAGCACTCTTATGAACAACAAACCTAACAATTCCCGCATCGTCGTGTGGAACACTAGGGGAAAAAGTGGTACACAAAATCTCGAGCGAAAACCTGCGTCCAATGAAGCCCTATAGGAATTGTGAGACAAGATATACGCCAACTTTTGGCGCTTATTGCATGAAAAAATTGCAAAAGAAAAAAGGAGCTCAGCAAGAATAAGCTCAAGCCAGTAAACACACGCCTAACTTTCCGGTAATGAATTCTGGGAGAAATCAAAGAACATGAAGAGTCCCATTACTTCCGAATCCAAAACGCAACTGCCCGGCAGTGCCTGAGAAAGAAGGAAGGCATCGGCGAAGCATTCCACGAAGCCCGTCACCAGTCGCCCAGTTCTTTTCCAGTGTCTTCAGGAAGGCTCAAACAAAATCAGACCTCCTTCTCCTAGGTCTGTGCGGAAGGAGGGTGGTGTGTTCAATAGACTGAGCAATAAAAGAACAAGGGAGTCACTAACACGCTCTGATAGTCACTACCATAGTTCCAAAGCAAATGCGGAACCAAAGGTTTACCGGCAAGAAACATCATCGATGAGGGCACATCGTCCGAAGATCAGCGGATATTCGGAGAGTGAAGCAGCGAAGAGGGTAATGGAAGTCCAAATCAAAATGGCATATGTCTGAAACTATGAGATGATCTCTCCCAGCTGGACGTGTGAAGAAAGAAATTACTTTCACGACCGGATCCGACATTTTGACTGTCCCAGGCTAAGATGCCTGCCATGTCAAGACATATGACGAAAGTGGGGATCGGAAGACCATATTAAAGCTATTTCAGTCCGCTGTAAAGACAGATAGATGGGCAATGCCCATACGTTTGGTGCACACACATGTTCAACTCGACGCTAATGGGAATGTAGGTTGTTCAACAAACTCCCAAAAAGAATCCATAGACAGTCTATAACAAGATCTTGTGGTCAGCATTTTGGAAATATTATCGCCAGCAAACAAAACACATTAAGGATACAGTGGAGATACAATCACATCAAGCAAAGGGACGGAAGAGTCCAACGAAGGACTTATGGATAAGATACAAGAAGAAGTCCCTGGACCGTGGAGAAAGTTTTATGTTGACTTTGTATTTTGTAGCGCGAAATGCATGAAGATATGCCGATTCATTTGCATGGGATAACCCACCTGAGTTGATCAGCGTTTATACGAAAACAATCCCAAGGATAATGGGACGAAATGTTACAGTGGTAACTAGTTTTTTTTCTACAAGGGGAAAGTTGTCGCATTTCAGTCATGGCGGTAGCAAGCACAAAGCCATGGAATCAAATCCAGAAGGGGGAAACAAATCCGAGCTTCAAAAGGGTTTCAAAAACAAGCACAGGTCGGGACCGGAGAAGCAGGACTGGGTTTCAATCCTTACAAAGACCCCAAAGGAAATTTTCGGTTTAGAAAAAGGAAAATTCAAGGCTCCACCACCAATGGTAACCCTTGCGGAAAAAAGGGATCCAAACAAGTACTGTGAATTCCATGCGGATACGGGTCACAGTACGGACGAATGCATGCAGTTGAGAAAGCAGATTAATGAAATGATCAAGGCAGGTAAGTTGTCACAATTCATCAAAGAACTAAAACAGAACGACAAGCCAAAGGCACCCAAGAAGGGGGAAACGGTCGGAAAGGAAAGACCACTAGCCATCCTGATGGTCCAACTATGGGAGAGAGTAGCCAAGCAAAAGGTTACCCAGAGTTTCTCTCCGGAGACAACAATCTATTTCCTACCTCTAGGAGACAAGGACGGAACAGAAGGACCAATGATCATTGAGGCTGAGATAGGAGGGCACTTTGTGCACTGAATATACGTGGATGGAGTAGCGTCCTCAGAGATCCTATACGAACACTTCTTCGTCAGGCTCCGGCCTGAAATAAGAAGCCAGATGGTTCTGGCTACCACATACCTAACCGGATTCAGTAGGGAAACCATTTGGCCGCTGGGCCAGATATCCTTGCTAGTGAAAATAGGTGACAAAGAGCATTCCACTTCCACATAGATGAACTTCATTGTTGTCAGGTCACCATCCCAACACAATGGAATAATAGGCAGGCCGGGTATAAGAAAAATCCGTGCCATACCATCCACGACACATAGAATCTTAAAGTTCCTAGTTGAAGCAGGAACCGTAACGTTACAAAGCAGCATGATCATCCCAATGGAATGTGCAATGATCTCCGGACCTAGCACACGGCCCCCTGAAGTTGGCAAAATATTGGAGGAAAAGATAAAAGTGGCTATTCATCCGGAATACCCTGAGCAAACAATAGCCATAGGGTCTACCCTAATAGAAAAAGGACGCAACAAACTATGTACTCTACTTGGACAAAACTTAGGAGTTTTCGCCTGGAAATCAGCAGGCATGACGAGCGTTCCATGACACACAGCGGAGCACCGTCTAAATGTCCGGGAAGGGTGCTTACCTATCAGACAAAAGAAAAGGGGGCAAACACCGGAAAGGAATAAAGCAATCCAAGAAGAAGTAGAAAAATTGGTAGATGCCGGAATAATGAAAGAATTCCATTATCACAGTTGGCTATCCAACCCAGTCATGGTCAAGAAACACAATGGAAGTTGGCGAATGTGTGTAGATTTCAAAGATTTAAACAAAGCATGTCCTCAGGATGGTTACCCACTGCCGGAGATAGATTGGAAAGTAGAATCTATCTGCGGATACCCCTTCAAATGTTTCCTGGACGCATACAAAGGGTATCACAATAAAATGCAAAGGAGGATGAGGAAAAAAAAAACGACATTGATCAAAATCAAGGGATAATTTTTGTATTTATGAATGCAGTATGCTTAAAAAATGTCGGAGCGACCTATCAGCGTTTGGTAGACAAGGCATTCCAAAGACAGATCGGGCGCAACTTGGAGGTATATGTCGATGACTTGGTCATAAAAAGCCGCACGGAAGAAGAAATTATCCGCGACATAGCAGAAACATTCAAAACTCTTCGGTAAATAAACATGAAGCTAAATCTAAAAAATGCACCTTCGGAATGCAAGAGGGGATGTTCTTGGGCTACAAAGTGAATACTGACGGACTTAAAGTATGTCCGGACAATGCCGACGTGGTCCTTAGCTTGCCATCTCCGAGATGCCTCCAGGACGTACAAAAAAAGTGAATGGGAAACTTAGCAAGTTTTTAAAAGATTTTGTCAAAGTCAGCTAAAATATCACTGCCTTCTTCAAAACTGAAGAAATGCACAAAAAAAGAGTGACTCCAATGGACTCAGGTGCCAGAACGCAGCTTCAAACAAATGAAGAAGCTCATCGTAGAACTCCCAATGCTAACCATACCTAAGGAAACGGAGGGGTTAATAATATATTTAGTCGCGACCAAGGAGGCCATCAGTGTAGTCTTAATGACAGAAAGGGAAGGCAAACAAATACCAGTGTACTTTGTGCGCACCCTACGAGGGCCGGAGATCAACTACAACCCCATGGAATAATTGGTGTTAGCCTTGCTCAGTGCAAGCAGGTGGCTGAAAAGATACTTCCAAGCACACAACATCATTGTAATCACGGATCAGCCGATAAAGCAACTATTGTCAAACTCAGAAATTAGTAGGAGGATGTTAAAGTGGAAGTTTGAACTAGAAGGATATGACATCCAATACAGGCCGAGGGCATCGATCAAAGGATAAATACTAGCAGATTTTATTGTCTTGAACGCCAGAGGAGAATCCGGATGTACCATGACGGAACCAGAGAAATACTGGAACCTTGGACCTGTTTACAGATGGATCATCTTGTGTAGATGGTTCCGGAGCCGGACTAATACTAACCAACCAGAAGGGTTGAGTTCACATATGCCATGAGGTTTAGGTTTGAGGACACAAACAATGAAGCTGAATATGAAGCGTTAATAGTCGGTCTCCAGATCGCAGAACAAATGGGTGTAAAAAACATATCTCAGTCAAAAGTGGGACTCACGGCTTGTAGCTACCCAGGTAAATGGTTATTATGTAGCAAAAAAAGGAATCAGGCAATGGTTCAGTACTTGGAAAAGGTAAAGGGCTTACAAGCAACTTCGAGGAATTTTCCATCAAGAATAGTACGCACGAAGACGCGAAAAACAAAAGGCGGAGCCTATGCAGGTTGCATCTACCAGCTTCGCCGGAATCTAAGTAAGAAGTACTTGGGAAGAACTGAAGGAAAAGTCCATAAATGAGAAGAAAGTCCTAACCGTAGTAGAGAAGGAAGGACACACGTGGATGACACCCGTATATGAGTACCTCACAAAGGAAATCCTTCCAGAGGATAAAAAGAAAGCATGAGTGGTACGTCGCAAGGCATCAAGGTATACCGTGATCAACGGAACTTTATACAAAAAGTCTTTTTTGGGACCTTGGCTATGGTGCGTCAGACCACTTCAAGCCAATTATGTCCTTAGAGAAATACATGAAGGATCCTGCAACATGCCACTACGGTCTAGGTTCAGTAGTCATAATGGCCATCCGGAAAGATATACTTGGCAAACATGCATGCAAATGCACGGAAGCTAATAGAGAGTTGTAGGATTGAAAATCCATCACCCTGTCCCAAGAAATCTGCAACAAAACTTAACCCCCATCACGTCTCCATGGCCATTCTATAAGTGGGGGATCGATATAGTCGGACCTTTCCCGGAAGGTCCAAGCAAAGTCAAGTTTTTAATTGTTGCCATTGATTACTTCACCAAATGGATTGAGGCAAAGCCTGTCGCGACTATCACGGGAAATCAAGTAAAAAAGTTCGTATGGGATAACATGTTCCTCTACATTTCGGCCTACCTGGGGAGATTGTATTAGATAATGGAAACGTTATATGAGAACCCATTCTAAGAATAGGTTGTTGAGGAAACTTGAGCATACCGCCAGTGCTTCGCCTCCGTGAAACACCCACAAACAAATGGTTTGGTGGAAAGAGCAAACAGGAGTTTGGGGGAAGGAATCAAGCTCAGTTGGACAAAAGAAGCAAAGACTGGATTGGGGGAACTCTCACATGTCTTATGGGACACCGCACAAGATCAGTCGAGCAACGAGAGACTCCATTTTCACTAAATTACGGCTACGAGCGGTTCTACCAGCGGAATAGCCATGCCATACATCAGGAATGAGAAATAGACTTGATTAAAGAATGATGAGACCTTGGAAATAAATTTGACCTCATAGAGGAAAAAAGAGAGCTAAGCAGAAAAATTCAAGAAGACATAAAAGAAAGCTAAAAATGGAAAAGTACTACTACTCTAAAGTCCGCGGTCAAGTTTACTCACGCGCGCACGACATGCTCAAAACAAAGTGAGTAAATTTCAAGTGTTTAACTTACAACTAGCCTTCACAGAAGTCCTAACTTACGGTCACGGCGTGAGGTTATAAACCTAAGATTAGAAGGCCTACAGCTGAGGTATGGCAACAACAAATTTCCTGGGGCTTTCGTCGGTTCGTCTTCCTGATATTCCTCGATGGAGAGAGGGTGCAGCCGCAGTAAATTCTAGCCTCACATCCACCCATGTCGGGGAAAAGACAAAGGATCGGAGACTATATCAATCATAAGCTTGCGGGATTTGTGCTCGGGCATGTTTCTTTGCACCCCATCGCGCAGGCTAATGAACTTTCATCAACGCAAAGATAAAGAGGTTTCTCGATTCGTTTGTCTCCAGCATGGTGGATGGGAAACCAGTGAGCTGTTCAGGCCACGGTGTAGTGCACGGCTTCCGCGAGGTCAAGCAGCAGGCAGTCCAAGCAGAAAACACTCCAGGACTTATCCATCCCCACATCCTTTTAGACTTCAATAGGATTCACCAAGGGGAAAGTCTACAGTCTCAAGGGCTTTATCCGCGTCAATATAATTGATTTTGGACAGCCTGCGGGTTGTAAGCATCATCCACATAAAGGACTCTCCTAGAGACCCATGCTCCATGACCAGCCTCTAACCGCCTGTATACCAAGTCAACGGCCGAACCAAAGCGTGACCACAGTAATACCGTGATACTCAAAGACTTTAAACACTTGAGGAGAGATGTAGTACTCCAGGGGTCAAGCAACCACCTTTCATCGGCCAAAGTAGGCAAGTAGATAGGATAAAAATCCCCCCTCCAGAACGGTCGGAGAACATCCAACGTTCGTGCGCCTCAAGTCGTGGCCACACGGTTGTATAGTGCCTAGGGGCCTGCTGCCTCTTGCCGCTACCTCATCTTTTTTCTTGAAATTTGAAGCCTAGCATGCAGAGAGAACCTACAAATCAAGAAAACCTCTAAACGACTCGCATAAAAAAAAGTAACTCTCTCTCGCTCACTGTACGAAACAAAGATATAAGACATACTCAGAGATAGGGCCTATCTGTTACATGACGTCAAGAGATAATCTTGTCCCCGGCCTCGGTACAGGCCACTTTAGCATTTTCCAGTCGGATGCAAGAGAAGTGGATGGGAGTCAAGCAAGGAGATGTCATGATCCTTCTGTGCAATAGTAACCTTCAGCACAGACACCTCCGCAGTCAAAGCAGACTTCTCCTCGGATAGCGAAGAAACTTGATCACGGAGACGGATAGCCTCCGCGGCCTCAGTCTCCTTCTCCGCTAGCTTAGACTTCAACTCAAGAATCTCCAAGTCCCTCTCTTTCAACAAAACTAACCACGTGCAGCATATTTAGCTCTAAGTTTTTCTTTCAGCTCCAGTTCATGCTCTGTGCGTGATCTCACCTCCGACCCCAGACATATTTGTCGCGCTGCCCTACATTAAACTTGTATAACAACTGATCATCAACCATGGTCGGAGATCAGGAGAAAAGGCTAGGAGGGGCAGTGCGGTCCACTTAAGTGCTATGGCAGGAAAAAGCATTGGTCCAGTATGAGAATCATTGGTAATGTTCTCACTTTGGAATCATACAACACTTCGCCATAGCAGGTCCACATTATGATTCTCATTAAAAATTAGTCATCGACTCTCCGATTCCTCAGGATGGAAGGCCGACATCCATCGCGGCCCCTTTTAGAAGGGTAGCAGGCTGGTGGAAGTTGTAGCACCAACAGTAGATATCACCGGAGAGCACTCAAAGTACCGGAATTGAAAAGACGAACAAAAATTAATGACTAAGGAAAATCAAGAAAAATCAGGTAGCATTTAAGAGTATGTATACCTCTCCACGGTAGCAAGGATCTGGAAGCTCCATTAGGCAGATAAATCCACAAAGCCTTCACCTTCTTGAGAAGGAGGAACAACAGAAGGGGCAACAAGCTGTTCCCGGACCAACAAATGAGAGCCTTTCGGCATAATCTGCTCCAAATTAGCAAGAGTTTTGCCACCAGTGCCGGAAGCAAGGGAAGGATGGTTCGTCCTCAACTTGTTAGCAGGAAGAGCGTCGCTTGGCTTCACCAATCTTTTCTTTTTAACCTTTTTAGGCTGTTCCGAAATAACCCTTTCCTAACCCTGCCTGACCGCAATGACATCCTCATCCGGATCCGCCAAATTCAGATAGGCATCCTCCGGGGCTACATCTTCTCGGCTTTCATCTGTCGGATCGGGGGATAACCCTCCGCAGCGCGCGCTGAGCTCGCTACCCCCAGCACGGGCAAGGAATGACCAGAGGCATAAAACAATCTTTGGTGCTCTCCAACAACGTCACCTGATCAGACCCCTTCTGAAACCTCTACGCCAGACCTTCCGAGGGAGTCAGTCAGTTTCTGAAATGCAAAGTTCCACAAACCAATATCTGCAAGAGAAACACCAAATGATCAGGACTTATAATAATAAAAAAAGAGAAGAAGGAACGCCGCCATAAAAAAGAAATAACACCCACCTGATCTATTGGAATACTCATAAGCAGGATAAGAAAGTGTCGTTAAAAGGGTAATACTTGCTCAAGCCTACCTGGCATAAAAGGCACTCTGGGTATCGACGAAAAGAAGCTTTGTAGCTCTCAAGAAGCCTGACGGTCTCCTACTTTACCGGCCGGAAACTGGATAATGGTCTTATCACGCCATGAGCAATAGGTTGCCACCCGCTGAAATATAAAGCATACAAAAGCTATCTACCATTTCTAGGGTATATAATAGAGTATTTCAGCAACAGATTTAGCCCATTTAGAATGTTGGGATGAGGAAATGTGCAAACCTGAAAGTTCGAAGAAAGAGGTAATGAGACCTTAAAAAGAAGAGGACGAGGTGATGACGTATAATAAAGATGAAAAGCTCGAAGAAATCAACAATGGTGAAAAGTAGAGCTGTGGAATAAGGAACAATAAAAAAGGGAGGGGGTATTTATACCCTTGGTATATTTATTTCGACCCATAGCCAGATGACGACACGTGTAACCCACTCACTTGATCAACGGTAGGGGATCGCCCGGGAAACCGTTTAACAGCTGTAAAAATGTCACGTCAGTCAGAAGATAAAAGGACAGCGTTGGTCCACGTCACCTATACGTCACCAACTCAGTAAGGAAGCGTCGCGGAGAAAGTACATGACCGCGGAAGGCGGCAAATCGTTAGCAATGAACCTGAAGTCTAGCACTGATCACCGCACGCGAAACATGGTCCGCAGGCAATATCATACTAGACTGGGGGGACTTGATGACGTATAATAGGTATACCAAGCCTCCGGGCTTGGGCCACATTGACACTTGGGCTCCTTGGCCCAACTGAGTAGTCATGGGCCGAAACTAAACCCACTCCTGCATTGGTTACGGCCCGGACCCAACAAACGGACGCGGACCTAACTTTAGGGTACTTCCGTCCGCGGAAAGCACACGCGTCCGTACACATGGTTATTGCGGTACCTTGTCTGACAAGGGACCCTCTCCGGCCACTAACGAAACATGCGAAATATTAGGAAACCCTAATATTTCGTTCGCCTATAAAAAGGGACCCTCTGACACAATGAACAGTACGATTTTCTCACTCTATACTCTCATACTTTCTCTCTCTACATGTTTACTTACTTTCACGCCGGAGTCTAACCGTGGGGTCCGTCCCCACGGTAAGGCTAACGGTTTTTATCTGATTGTGCAGGAAATCGTCACTTCTCTTGCTCTAGTACAAAACCCAACGCTCAAATCATCTGGAAGCCCAACCCAACATAGGATTTGAGCCCAGATCTACACCCGACACGTATTTTGTATTAACAAGTGGCGCCATCCGTGGGACCCCGAACGCAACCATGTTTTCTAAAAAACTCACCATGAGCACTCATGAACAACAAACCTTAACAATTCCTACATCTGTTGTGCGGAACACTAGGGGAAAAAGTGGTCCACAAAATCTTGAGGAACCTGCATCCAATGAAGTCCTAAGAGAATTGTGCGACAAGAACTACCACCAACTTTTGCCGCTTATCGCTGAAAAAATATAAAAAGAAAAGGAGCAGCAAGATAAGCTCAAAGCGGTAAAGACACGCCTACTTTACAGCAATGAATCAGGGAGAAATCCAAGAAACCATGAAGAGTCCCATTACTCCGAATCTAAAACGTCAACTACCCGGACAGAGCCGAGAAGGAGGCATAGGCGCAAGTACTCCCAAAGCCCGTCACCAGTCGCTAGTGTCTTCAGAAGACTCAAATAAAACCGACCTCCTTCACCTAGGCTTCGGCCGCAGAAGGAGGGAGGTGTGTTCAATAGGCTAGGAAGAAAAGAACCAAGCGCGTCTACACGCTCTGATAGTCACCACTAGAGTTCCCAAGCTAAGGGAACCGAGGTACCGGCAAAAAAGCATCATCATGAGGGCACATCGTCCCGAAGAACAAGCGGATATTCGGAGAGTGAAGACAGCAAAGGGGGTCACTGGAAGTCCAAATCAAAAAGGCATAGGTCAAATACCTACGAAGATGATCTCTCCCAGCCTTGGACGTATGAAGAAAGAAATCCTTTCACGACCCGGATCCGACATTTTGACTTCCCAAGGACAAGGATGCCTAACCACGTCAAGACATATAACGGAAGTGGGGATCCGGAAGACCATATAAAGCTATTTCAGTCTGCTGCAAAGACAGAGAGATGGGCAATGCCAACGTGGTGCCACATGTTCAACTCGACGCTAACTGGGAATGCTAGAGCCTAGTTCGACAAACTCCCAAAAGAATCCATTGACAGCTATAAAGATCTGAGGGCAGCATTTAGGGAAAATTATCGCCAGCAAACAAAACACAGTAAGGATCCAGTGGAGATACATCACATCAAGCAAAGGGACGGAGAGTCCACGGAGGACTTTATGGAAATATACAAAGAAGAAGTCCTGGACGTGGAAGGAGCGCCAGAATGCATGAAGATCTCCGGATTCATGCATGGGATAACCCACCCTGAGTTGATCAAGCATTTATACAAAAAAAATCCCAAGGTCAATGGACGAAATGTATAGGGTAACTACGTCTTTTCTACAAGGGGAAGTTGCCGTATTCAGTCATGGCCGGAAGAAAGCACCCACGCCATGGAAGCAACTAGAAGGGGGAAACAAACCGAGCTTCAAAAAAGGTTTCAAAAACAAGCACAGGTCGGACCGGAAGCCAGATAAGTTTTCACTCCTTACAAAGACCCCGAAGGAAATTTTTGCTTTAGAAAAAGGAAAATTCAAGGCTCCACTACCAATGGTAACCCCTGCGGAAAAAAGGGATCCAAACAACTACTGTGAATTCCATGCGGATATGGGTCACAGTACAGACGAATGCATGCAGTTGAGAAAGCAGATAGATGAAATGATCAAGGCATGTAAGCTGTCACAATTCATCAAAGAACTAAAACATAACGACAAGCCAAAGGCACCCAAGAAAGGGGAAACGGCCAGAAAGGAAAGACCACTAGCCATCCTGATGGTCCAACCATGGGAGAGAGTAGCCAAGCAAAAGGTTACCCAGAGTTTCTCTCCGGAGACAACAATCACTTTCCCACCTCTGGGAGACGAGGATGGAACGAAAGGACCAATGATCATTGAGGCTGAGATAGGAGGGCACTTCGTGCATCGAATATACGTGGACGGAGGAGCGTCCTCAGAGATCCTATACGAACACTGCTTCATCAGGCTCCGACCTGAAATAAGAAGCCAGATGGTTCTGGCTACCACATACCTAACCGGATTCAGTGGGGAAACCATTTGGCCGCTGGGCCAGATATCATAGGTGACGAAGAGCATTCTACTTCCACATGGATGAACTTCATGGTTGTCAGGTCACCATCCCAACACAATGGAATAATAGGCAGGTCGGGTATAAGAAAAATCCGTGCCATACCATCCACGACACATGGAATGTTAAAGTTCCCAGTTAAAGGAGGAACTGTAACATTATGAAGCAGTAGGATCATCCCAATGGAATGTGCAATGATCTCCGGACCTAGCATATGGCCCCCCGAAGTTGGCAAAATATTGGAAGAAAAAATAAAAGTGGCCATTCATCCGGAATACCCTGAGCAACCAATAGCCATAGGGTCTACCCTAACAGAAAAAGAACGCAAGGAACTATGTACTCTGCTTGGACAAAACTTAGATGTTTTTGCCTGGAAACCAGCAGACATGACGGGCGTCCCACGACACGTAACGGAGCACCGTCTAAATGTCCGGGAAGGGTGCTTACCTATCAGACAAAAGAAGAGGGGGCAAGCACTGGAAAGGAATAAAGCAATCCAGGAAGAAGTAGAAAAATTGGTAGATGCCAGAATAATGAAAGAAGTCCATTATCATAGCTAGCTATCTAACCCAGTCATGGTCAAGAAACATGATGAAAGTTGGCGAATGTGTGTAGATTTCAAAGATCTAAACAAAGCG
>BQNB010110678.1:2411-22505 GCA_026074375.1 Tanacetum coccineum | reverse complement strand
TAAAATATGTTCCGAAAATTTTACCGGTCACGCGGTAATCGCTTTTACATGACAATAAAAGACCAAAAGTCAAATCAGACCAAAAAAGTCAAAGGGTAAAATAGTCATTTAAAATTTCAAAAATTACCGGATGTTACAGTACCTACCCCTTAAAGAAGTTGCAGCTTAACTGCTAAGTCCCACTAGCCTAGGATAATGAATTTGGGTTTCCTGATGGATAGTCACCTCAACGCGACACGTTGATAAAAGATTTAGATTTCAAGTTGTAGTAGTTTGGTGGTTAGTTAAATAAAATAAATCGAAAGTAAACGCAAAGTGTGTAATATATGCCGTATATATTACTTATGAAAAATAACAATTATATAACTCATACTGTGAATTATATGACAAAGACAAACAATCCAAGGATTAATATGAAATGTATAATACTTTGCAAGTATTATATAAGAAGTGTGAGTAAATAATTAAACCAAACAGTTTGACATGTTTTCGGGAATCACCACTTAATTAAATAAAAGTTCTTGTATAAAAGTAAACACATGTTTAAAGTATTTACTTTGTCCATTAATCGGGAATTATAAAATAATATTTTATAATTTAGTATTCGTTTCCTCGACGGGTCTTAGTTAAACTAGTTGTCTCATTTATAAAAGTGTAGTTCTCGTTCGTTTATCTGGTTATTGTATAATTACAAATTAACGATCTTAAGACTATATAACTTCGTCTTTTATCGGTTTTTCTAAGATAATAGAAATTGTAACGAAATTTATTACGTATAGTAATTTATATAAATGTCATCATGACCTTTTCGTTTAAACCACATTTTCCATTTTTATGAAATTCAATCCATGTTGCAATTTTACTCGCGTTTCAATGTTTCAAACACTCGCGTGTTTTAGATATAATATATATATATATATATGTTATTATATCTAAACTAAACAAAATAATTAATATCATATTTATTTAACCATTTTAAACCACCAATATATATCCGGTTTTATATTTATAAGATTTTACGATATATATATATTTGTCGAATTATTTTAACCCAAACACACCCCTTGCTGTCAAAACCAAACGCACCCTATGTGGTGAAATTGTTAATCCAAACACACCATTTGGCATTTCTGCACAACCAAATGCACCCTTATTGTGAATCTGTCAAACCAAACGCACCTTTGTGCGGTTACACAGCCAACCAAACACCCCTTTGCTGTCTTCTCTTAACCCAAACGCACCCTTTTCGATTTTCTGCCCACCCAAACACCCATTTTGGGGTTTCTTGTTAACCAAAACACAACTTAATCGGTGTTAGCCACAAAACCAAACACTCCTAATCTGTTATAACCAAAACCAAACGCGCCCTGGCTGCGTTTTATCAAACCAAACGCACCTTTGTGGTGTGAGACAACACCAAACGCACCCCTATGATTATTCTGATAAACCAAACGCACCCCATGTGCGTTTTAAGCAAACCAAACGCACCATTTATTGTTGTAAGTACAAAAATCAAACGCACTCTGCTGGTGCAAAGAACCCGACGCGCCCTATGGTGGTTCTAAGACAAACCCAACGCACCCTTGGCTGATGAAAAGAAACCGAACGCACCCCTGGTGCATATAAAAACCAAACGCACCCTTTTCTTGTGACAAACCCAAATCGAACACACCTTTTTGGTGTTATTAATATCAAACCAACGCACCCTAATTGGCCGAGAACAAAACCAAACGCACTCTTGTTGGTTCTGTTTAAAACCCCAAACCGAACGCACCCTTTTGGGGCGTTTTTATCAAAATCGAACGCACCGTTGTGGTGCTTTGATGGTGGAGATGAGGTGATGGGGTGGCTGTGGTGGTCGTGATGGTGGTGACGGGAGTAGTGGTGATGTTGACGGATGATGATGACGATGATGTGACGATGATGATGATGATGACGGTGGTGGTGTGGGCTGTCGTGGGGTAGCAGCCGAAGGGGGGGGTGTCGGCGCGTGGACTAGTGGATCGAGTAGATCGGGTGGCGGGGAGCGTTTTGGAGCTCGGCCGGAATACTCGCCGGAAAACTTTTCCGGTGGCGGTGGTGGCCGGAATCCGGCCGGTGGTGGTTGCCGAAAAAATTGGGAGAGAAGAGAGAGCATGTGTGTGTGTTTTTATAAGAAATGAAATGAAAAAAATATGTATAACTTATATATATATATAAATATATTAAAAGTTATAAAATAAATGTGTCATATATATAAATAAGTATATATATATAATATATATAATGTATTAAAGTATAAAATAAATGTGTCAAGTCACAAATTTATGGGGGTTCTTTTTTGCAAATATTTTTTAGGGACCAAAAAGTGTAACTTTTGTGTAAATATTGGTTCGGCAGACTCATTTAAGCCTCTTAACGGGATGATTTAAAATACGAAAAAAACTTGCCGAATTGCGTTCCAAATATTTTTTTCCCATAAAAACGAGCATTCACTCAACAAATTTTCATAAACGTTTTATAAAATTTATTTATAACGTTTATTATTTATGTGTATATTTCTGATAAACTTTGTACGTAAAATGATCTTTTACTCGAATATTTGCATCTTCAACAAACGTCACTGAATAAAAAATGATGACTAATTTATTTAATATTTTTATTAATAAAAAGTGTAATTAAATAATAATTTAATTATTTTTCTTTTTTCTATAAACTTTGGCAAAACATAAAAATTGTCCGGACAATGTCTGTATGTTACATCAAATGTTTTACAGTCCGGGCATTAGCCTCGAGAAACTGTTGATTTAGCGGGTCGTTTTTGATAAGTCAGCTCAGGAATAACATATATCTTTTTCGTTTTCAAGTCAAATAAGTTAAAAATAAATATGATTTATTATTTAAAATATGTTCTGAAAATTTTACCGGTTACGCGGTAATCGCTTTTATGTGACAATAAAAGACCAAAAGTCAAAAAGTCAAGTCATTCCCAAAAAGTCAAAGGGTGAAATAGTCATTTAAAATTTTGAAAATTGCCGGATGTTACTGTTAGAATGAATTTGGAGGGAAAATGGCAAAGTTTGAATTTGGGCTTCATGGATTTGTACATTGAGCTTAAATGAGTTGTACATTGACTTGGAGGGAAAGTATATTTCAAATGTTGTGCATTGTACACTTGTACACATGTTTAAAGGCTTGCACATTCATTTTATATGTATACATTACATAAAATTAGGGTTTTGATATAAACTTTAACGGATAAAGTCTATTTTGATATAACGTTGTAAATGGTACGTTAAATAGATAATGTACTTGGTAAAAATGATATTAAGATATAGACTTGACATATTAGGATGTTTACATGATATAAACATAGATATAAATGGCATTGGTAGAGGTTGCGTAAGCTCATTTACTTTAGAGATGTAGGTTACGTTGCATAATGAGATAAAGCAAAAAATTTCCCTGTATAAAGGTGGTATATATATTAGATGGATATTACAGTGCATCTAATTTAATATATGGATAATTATATTGATGAAAATTACGGGTTGTTATAGATACGCCGGATTAAGCTTTTTAAACACACCTTTTCACTCTCACTCAAAAAAATTTACCGCGATTTTTTTTTGGAGAATCCAACCCCTTCCCTCTATGTTTATATATCTCTTTATTCATCACAACAAGGTAAGGAACCCGAATTCATCCCTATTTCCATTTTGTTTTCTAATTTCGATTAGGTTTAGGGTTTGGTTTTGAGGATTAGATGTTATGTCGTAAGAACCCTTTGATTAGATTCCCCTTTATTCCCTTAGAATTATAACAAGTATTATTGGTTTGGTGTGAAGGGTCAAAATGGGTAGAATTGGAAACCCCTTTTGTTTTTTAAACTGCAGAGCAATACGGCGTATCCACTAAAATAGATACGGCGTATTGACTCAAAACACCAATACGACGTATTCAACAAAATGAATATGGCGTATTGATCAAATAAAGATCCTGCATTTTAAAGCCCATGCGCCGTATTGACTTATATCCATACGACGTATTGACTAAACAGATCTCCATACGTCGTATCCATTTTTGAATACGACGTATCCTCTCTCAGAACAGAATGTCTAAAATTTATAATCTTTGTACTAATCTCGTTGATTTTAATAATATGGCTCTTCCACCTAGAGATCAGAGGCACCAATACTTTAGGTTTGAGGGATGACAGTATACTGATGCTGATATAGCGGATTTTGAGACGAGGTTGGCTAAGATATACAAGAGAGAGCTACATAGGGTTCAGGTTTTTGACTTTGGGGGATTGACTGAGCTGATGGATGAGGGATTGAGAGGTAGGATGCTGATGGAGCACAGGGATGCTCAGGGACAGAGTGTGTTTACTAGCCGAGCTTGAAGGAGGCTATTTGAGATTAGAGGCCCGTTGGTGTATGAGCTCATTCTGGAGTTCTTTAGTACTTTCAGATTCGGAGAGGGTGTGCTTGATCTGGATACTGTTGGGGCTTTACAGTTTCAGTTAGGTGGAGCTAGATGACGTATGAGCTGGAGGCAGTTTATTTTGGCCTTGGGATTACATACAACAGAGGAGATGGAGATTGTTGGATTTGGTTTATACTGGGTAGAGAGTGGTAGACAGATCTCCGACAAGGGAGATCTGAGCGCTTATTGGAGAGAGATTTCTTTTGAGAGGGATTTTTTGGGTACACCCCCTTTTATACTCTTATCAAGGATCTGATGCTGAGATTATGCCATAGGCTCATCGCCTGTAGCAACGCTAGAAGGAGTCAGGCAACTAAAAAGGTGATCGTGACTGATTTATTTTATCTGAAAGGGATGGACGTTGGCTCAGTCAACGTCCCTTATCTGTTAGCTAGGTATTTGAGGTTGTTCACTTCAGGGAGGAAGCAGGGTGCGATGATATCCGGTGGTTAGTTTGTTGCCCGTCTGGCGGAGCATTTTGGATTACTTAACTGAGGAGAAGCTCTAGGGATTGACGGTGATTGTGCGAGACCTCCCTGTTATCGATATGGCTGAGTTGGTGAGGCTGTAGATCTGCGTGGAGCTTGATACTTGGGCTTGGGTAGCCCCGGGACCAGAGAGATAGCCCGATGCTGCGGTTGGTGCCCCTGAGGCCGCTGAGGATGGTCTTGTAACTAATGAGGGTGCTATGGCTGTTCCAGCACCTGTGTAGGCACCTCAGCCACCACCACCTGCAGCCGGACCAGCTCGGACTATGGCTCAGAGGTTAGCCAGCGTAGAGGAGGATGTGCATGTGATTCGAGGAGCAATAGGAAAGCAGAGAGAGATATTGGATAGTATGGCCCGTGATTTCTCTCAATTCTCTACTTGGACGGTTGTTGGACTCTCACAGATGATGAGTCAGGCTGAGGTTAGGTACACCAGCTATGCAGACTTTCAGATCCCGTATTTGAGGCGTACCAGACGCGGGTCTGACGGTGCCAATACCTCCACAGCCCAGCAAGACGAGCAGCCAGATCCATGATCTCTACTCCTTGTCTTTTTGTTTCTATCCTTTGTACATTTATTATTCATGTCGTGATGTATTTAACTTTAAACAGGTTCCCATATTTTTACGTATATATTATGATATGACATTTTGACTTGTTTATACATGATAGAACAAGCCTGGCAATAAGTTCAGCACATTAGCTCGTTGATTGATTAAGGAACCTAGCACTTTATCCAAATCAAGAGCAGAATTAAGAGAGAGTATTTACAAGTGTGAAGAAGCTAGAAGGAAAAAGTCTAACTTAAAGACTAGCTGAAAGAAAAGTGCTTCCCGGGAGACAACCCGGATTGTTATTTATTTTTATCGAGTCTGTCTTCCCAAACATCAATACGGGGTATCCGCTCCATACCATACGGCGTATTGAATGTCTGGACATTATCAGTCCTTTATTTTTTATGCACTTTAAACATTATTGTCAGTTCTGTCAATACGGCGTATTCATGTAAATGATACGGCGTATTCAACAGACTAACCCGTATTTAGATACTTTTTACAGGTTTCTCAATACGGCGTATTCCAGTTTATGGATACGGCGTATTGGTTTCCTGTATAGTTTATTTAGATTATTTAATTAACCGTAGATACCCGAGATAGGATTTTGCATGTTTCTCCTATATCTTGAACAGGACCTCGCTGCAAAGAAATCGACGAAGTTCGTGAAGTATCTACAATCTGGAAATCTAGAAGTGTTTGAGTCTTGAAATCTCAACTGTTCAACACACATTCTTGCTCATAAACTCAACTTGGAGAATCTACCGAGCAAAATATCAAGGGAGTTTCTTATTCCTGTTTTTAATGTTTTATCCATACAACAAGGACGTTGTATAATTCAAGTGGGGGATGGGAGTTAGAATGTATACTTGTCCTATTTTCACACTAAAATGCTTAAATTATGCTAAAATTAAAAAAAATTAAGCATACTTTTGTGAAATTACTTGTTACATAACCTGCACACAATAACCCTTATTAGATATTGTGAGGATTTAACCTTATCTGTTTCGAAATGTTTACCCAAATTCCATAAAATATGAGTGTGCCAGTGATGTTGTAGACTTTAGAACTTGGCTTGGTATATCTATTCGAGGCCATAATAATGAGTACTATGGATTTAGATGGAGTAAGTTGTTTAAATTGGTAAATTTCTAGGATTACACCAAAAAAAACCTTTATGTGTTGTTTTATTAACTAACTACACAGTTTAGTTAAATCCTCGTATAAACCCTTTGTTTACTCTCATCTTAAGAGTAAGATACCCCTAGAAAAACCTATAAAGCCAATCCTTTAGGAATAACACCAATTGTTTGTTTCGTTACACCTTTACACCTTAGCCTACCCTGTTAGATTAAGTCCATTATCAGTTGCTAGTTGCTTAAAGTGTAAAGTGTGTATTTCCCGAGTCTTGTGTCAATTTTCTATCTTTAGTACAGTTGGGAAGAAATTTGCACATTGCAAATGGGAATGTATAAAGTAGTCAAAACTCATGTATTTTTACTACCAACACAATTATTGGTATGTCCGAAGAATGAAGAATTATCGAAGGAATTATCCGGAGTTATTATGATCGTGAAGATGGTGAAATTACACCGAGTTTCGTAGTTAGTATATGAAAAAAAATGAAAAAATTAGAAAAATCGCAACAAAAAAAGGAGGAAAGTTTGAAGATAATCGTTTCGCAAAAGCTTAGACCGAAGGAATTAAATGAAGGATCGATTATTCGCTAATACGTTTTATAAATCAACGATGTAAAGTTTTGTATAAAGTGGTAGATATCGCCACTTGTCTTGTAAAAGTATGTAAAGTATGGGATGATTGGGAAGTTGACTGTTAAGGGAACGCCAATTCATGTTGTTTTTTTATCTATGATCAAGACTTGTAAATAATTATAACTTTTTCATGGTAACGGTCGAGAAAAAGTGTCTAGCAACTTGTATCTTGGACTTAGTCTATTTGTTTCGTAATTTTAATTTAACAACAATTTATTTCCCTTTCCTAATCATTAGCCATGAGTTTTACGCGAATGAGGATGTGATTGAATATGCATGTCTATCCCATCGTTACGGCTATGTATGCATGATTCAGCTGCCTTGTTGGTTTATTACTATTGGTGAAAGTTAGAAGATCCCTACCATATATCATTCTTCATCCTAACCCTTGGTTAAACTCGAATGAGGATGTGATCGGACACACATGTCTATTCTATCGTTACGGCCATGTATGTGTGCTTCAGCTGCCTTGCTGGTGTGGTACTTTTGGTGAAAGATTGTAGAATGATAAACCATAAGCCTTATAATAAAAACCTATTTTACCTTTATAGACTTGTTACTCCTTAGCTCTAGTGGTGGGGATGTGTATCCTTTCCAAGCCTATGATAGAATACTCGTCACGACCGAGCAATTGAGCGAATTAGTTATATGTTACCACATAGATTAGTTGAGTGATTTGAGTGTTTTTATCTTCCTATTTTGTGAGGTGTTTGGTTGTGTACTTGTAATAGATTAAATAAATGCCTAACGAAAAAATCCTTAGGGATACATTTTCATAAACTTCTAAAGGCTACTTGAGGACAAGTAGGATTCAAGTGGGGGGATATTTGATGACATCAAATAACGTCACTTTTATAGCATCATTTATCCCATGAAAATAACCCATTTTATATAATTATTGCAAAGAATTGTTACTTAATCGTTTCTATTTGAGAAATGCAGTAATTATGGAGTACTTGGTGAAGATTAGCAAAAAGGCACACATTCTGGAGCTTAAACGAAGACATTTGAAGATTGTTGTTCTGACAACCAATATGCCGTATCCATCAAGGAAGATACGGCGTATCTGTGCCTGCACTTCACAAAAGACCACAAATGAATAAAGGTCAATACGCTATATCCAGAAGGAATCTATACGCCATATTCAATTTAAAGTAATAAAATATTCTGGAAGATATCGAACGTGGTCCCTACTCCAAGAAACCCCCGATACGCCGTATCCAAGTCGAATAACAAATCTTTCGAAACGCAGTATTGACCTATACCTTTCCAGACCTTATATAAAAACACAAAAACGATGTATTTCATGGCTAAATCATATTTTCGATACCTAAACCATAAAAGTCGATTTTCTGAGGAGAAGAAGAGCAGAAGAGGTCTTGCAACATAATCAATTCCATAGGAAACAACTTGTAATCTCCTATACTCTTGTAATCGTTCAGTTTTTGGTATCATTCTTTAACTTGGTTAGTTTACCTTGTCTACCATAATTACTCTTGTATGATTTTGACGTTTGCAGGCAACTTTGAGTATTAGCCATTAATAATGAAGACTGAATGTTATGTTTTGGTTTATCTCGATTTTGCTTATTTATCGTTGATTGCTCAGTTTAAGTTTATCAGTTAATATTTGATTTACGTGCTTTATGATGCACCTATCATTCAACTGGTCCTAGTGATACGGACCAAAGAAAACTATATGCCAAGGGATGGCTCCACCATAAATGTGATTTATACATCAGACCAATAGGATCACAAATAACCTACCATCGTTTTTAGCCCTTAGATGTGAGCTTTAGTTGGACCGGAAGGTGGGGGCCCCGGGATCATGAGTAACGATCTCAATAATTGGTAAAGACTGGATTAGTGAACTACTAGTGAATGAATTGCCATTAAAGCAGTAAGTGGGTAAAGTCACTATGAGCTAGGGTTTTAAAACAAGATCACCATTCTTTACATCCCGAAGGATAGATTATAATTCAGGCAATAAGGATGTGTTAGCGGATTAACGGTATAATTGTGACTTTATGCGGATACGTTTAATTGTGACAGAATTCTACGTGTCTAGGTTTAAGGAAGAAGTACCGCCTTAATCTTAAGAATGATATGCCGCCTTGAGTTAAGTAATCATTGCACTAAATAAACAAACCAACGTTCTGATTAGATTAATAATAGTTAATACAGTTTTCTTATATTTTGCTAGACCGCTCTTTTATCTTCTGTTAATTTGTTTGCGTGTGTTTTAGTATCTTAAGTTAATTTTAGTCACCACAAAACCCGTGCCAGAGTCTCAGGCTGAAAACCCCCTTATCCGTTAGATTTAAGATTAACATAGGTTTAGCATAGGTTTAACATAGAATAGAATTAACTTAGTTTAGATAACCAAAATATTAATAAATTGAAAGATTGTTTCTCGCTCTTAGTGATCGACACCCTACTTACCACAAAACTCCCATCTGACAGGGTACACTGTCCGTAAAAGTGTTGTTTTAGGTAAAGTCGACAAAATATAAATTTAAAACTTGAAAACATAAATTACACCTACACGACGACACAATCAGTTGACAATTTGGAAGAAACTGATGATTGTGAGGATCTCTAGTTACAAGCTACAACAACTTTCAAGGCAGACTATATTGATGCATATGATTCAAACTGTGATGACGAAGCTACAACAAATGCAATTTTCATGGCAAATTTGTTACCTGTTGGTTCTCTTAATGATGACACAGTTGGACTACGTTATGATTCTGACATGCTCTCTGAGGTACCTCATTACGACACCTATCATGATTCTGATATGCTTAATTCTAATGTACAAGAATTGGGATATATTGAAAATATTGTATCCAATAATGAATCATATGATGAGTTTACAAGTAACTGTAATGTTATATCTTAAACTGATTATATGCTTACTATTGGAAACGATAAAGATAACTATGTTCCTCCTCCTATACAAAAGAATGATATGATGTTGTTTGTAATTGAACAAATGAAATCTCAAGTAGAAAAATGTAACATGGTAAATTAAGAGTCAAAAAGTGTGAATGAATCATTAACCAGTGAGCTTGAACGATACAAAGACAGAGTCAGAGTTTTAGAATATGCAGTTAAACATGGTCATTCTGAACAGGAAGCATATCTAAGTCGTGAACATAAAAGAAAAGTATCTGAATATGAAAAACAAGTCTTTTCTCAAAAAACTAAAATGATGGATTTAAAGAATCACATTACTTTTCTAAAGAAGAATTTTGAAACACTTAAGCAAGAGTCGTCTAAAAGGTATGAAAAGAACATCATTGAAATTTTAGATTTGGAAAAAGCGAAAAAGGAACTTGAAAACATTATTTTTAAAGTTGGTCAATTTGCTCAAACTATGCATATGCTAACCAAACCCCAAAATTTTTATGATGAGACACACAAAATGGCTTTGGGTTATCAAAATCCTTTGTATCTTTCTCAAGCTCGACGGAAACAACCTGCATTATATAATGGACATGTGTTGATTGATAAACATAATTTTGTATCTTTTTGTGATTCTAAGGAAACTTTGATACTTGCTAAAGAGAGTCGGTTGAAAATGCTTGAAAAACAAATTGTTTTTAATACTAAACCGATTGATTACACCAAATTAAACAAACTCTACGAGTATTTTGTTCCACAAACACAATTGTCAACAGAACAATTATATTGGTCTTCAACACCAAGTCCTCCTGAAAATGTTTCAAAACCCATAAAAGTTTTTCCTAAAAAACTTCCATCAACCATTCAAGTTCTTAAAAATTTGAACAATGCATGAGAACTTCTCAGTAAGTTTGATGAATGCATTAAGAGGAGAACTACGTTATCTCCTCATCAGATTGTTAGTTAGGAGCAATCGGATATTAAAGGGGCTTTTAAAAAAGATGTCATACCATTTTCTAAAAACCTGAAAGAAACTTTTAAACTTTTTGAAAATGGATTTATTGCTGAGGTCAAAGAAATGAAAGACATTTTTGAAAAAATGAAAGACGAGGTTGATCAATGTTCTGTAGCAAAGAAATGTTTTGAAATTGAAAAGAAACAAATTTTAATCAACAACGACCGACTCTTATAAGAATATATCACCAGTGATATTATGTGCACTTACCTGCGTTCGTTGAATGAAGTTGATAATTGTGGAAAGTGTAAAAGTCTTGCCGTTGTGCTTTTAGATCTTCAAGAATCAAACAAGTCATTATCTGAACTGAGAAAACATTTTGCAAAACTTAAGGAATATAGCATTTCTCTTGACATTGCTTTTCAAAATCACAAAGAAAAAACGATTAATGATTCTCGAACAAACAATAATAATCATTTAGTTCAAGCAATCAATAACCAATCTTTTGAGATAAATGATCTAAAAGTGTAATTGCAAGACAAATTACAAGTAATCAATGAGTTGAAACATCTTTTAGCTCAAAGGAGCTAAAAGACTCAGTGTAAATGACCTATTTTTGATTTTAGGATTCAGAAAATAGAGAGTGAGAACGTGTCTCTAGCTTTTCAGGTTTCTTCCTTAGTTAAGGAGCGAGAACACATTAAGCTAGAATATAAGAAGCTATATGATTCAATCAAGCAGACACGGGCAAAAACCAAACTTCAAACTAACTCTTTGCAACAATAACTTAATAATCAGATTTCTAAAAACAACAAGTTAAGAGCACAATTAAAAGGAAATTTTTCTAAATCTCAACCGAATCAACTTGGTACAAGTGTGAATACTAAGCTTTCTAATCCTCCAACTTCAGGAACTAAACTTTATTCAGTAACTCCGCTTCCTAAATCAAAGGTTATTCCTAAAGTTGTTGAGAAAAATGATTTTTCAAAATCAGTCAATTCACACTTGACTATCAACAAGATAATTGAAAAATGAACAAAAGTTCTTGCCCTGAGTTTGCTTAAGATTGAGACTGAACCAATCAATGCGTACTTTAAGAACAATAGGGTTGTGCATCATGATTATCTGAATGTAACTAAGGAGCATATAGCAACACTACAAGAACTTTTAGATCAAGATAGAGCATTGAAACCTTTAGATGAACATATAGGTTATGCCTCTAAGTTTGTTGTGCGAATTTAGGAATTGTTAGTGTATGTTAGTGGCTCTTGCCGTTTCACTCAAAGCGGGAATGAAAAGTGGGCTCCCGCTACAAGCCATAGAAAGAACAATAAGCCTTACGTAGATGCATCTAGAAAGAAGCAGACAATTAAGACAATCACACAAAAGCATGCAGTAAAGCAAAACACTTGAAAGACTGACAACACTATGTTGCCTTCTACAGGAAGAGTAAGCTCTACTAATACTAGCGGATCAAATCCTAGAAGTAATACAAAGAATGATAGGATCCCGCAACCATCAAGTAGAAGCAAGAAGAATAAAGTAGAAGCCCATCATAGGAAGTTTAAGTCTAGTGCTAATAAGAACAATCATGTTTTGGATTGTAATGCGAATGTTAAGAATGTTGCTTTGTCAAAGAATTCTGATACTATTTGCTTATCTTGTAATGAATGTTTGTTTTCCGCAAATCATGATGCTTGTGTTGTTCAATATCTTAAGAAAATGCAAAAACATAAAGTGGCTAAATCTGCAAAACAAAAAGTTAAAAGTGAATGGAAACTAACTGGTAGGGTCTTTACCTCAGTAGGACTTAGATGGAAACCAATAGGTCGGATGTTTAACATGGACGAAAAAATAATTCAAACCTCTCCTGCCATTATAGTGCCTCCAAGAAATAGACTCCACACCATTAGGATTCCTGTTGTAGCTCCTAATGCGGACACCAGAATGAGATATTCTATTGCTAAGAATTCACTGATAAGAGCTCATATAAATAGTTATGGTCATCTATTCAATCCTCCTAATTTTGCCTTTGTAAGAAATTCTGCGATTCCAGCACGATCATCCTGGAATTTCGGATTTCTAGGTAAATATGTTTTCTTATTTTTCTTTTTGTGCAGATTGTAGAAATTGTTCTTTGGTATTTAGACTCCGGATGTTTCAAACACATGAATGGACACCGTGATAAGCTCATCAATTTTGTTTCCATGTTTATCGGAACGGTCTGATTCGTCCAGGATCATTTTGCAGCTATTATGGGATATGGAGATCTATAAATGGGGAATATTCTTATTTCACGTGTTTACTATGTTGAAGGACTTGGTCATAATCTTTTCTCCGTTAGGTAATTTTGTGATTCGAATCTCGAAGTAGCTTTCAGGAAACACACTTATTTTGTACTTAACTTGGAAGGTGTTGATCTACTCTCAGAACCTCGTGGTTCTAATCTTTATACAATCTCAATGGCGGATATGATGAAGTATTCTCCAGTTTTTCTACTCTCCAAAGCCTCAAAGACAAAATCTTGGTTGTGGCATCGTCATTTGTCTCATTTAAACTTTGGCACCATCAATCAGCTTGCTAAACAAGGTCTTGTCAAAGGTTTTCCCAAGTTGTAGTATACTAAAGATCACTTGTGCTCAGCATGTTAAATGAGAAAAAGCACGAAGGGGTCTCATCAACACAAGCCTGAACCAAGTACAAATGAGAAACTTCAAATGCTGCATATGGATTTGTGCGGACCGATGCGGGTAAAAAGTATAAAAAAGAAAAGATATATTCTTGTCATCGTTGATGATTATTCTCGTTTTACTTAGGTGAAGTTTTTAAGAACAAAAGATGAAGCTCCAAAGATTATTATCAAATTTTTATAGCAAGCTCAAGTTAGTCTGAATGCTATAGTAAGATATCTTCATACCGATAACGGCACAAAGTTTCTCAATCAGACTCTATGAAATTATACGAAAGAGGTTGGAATTACTTATAATACATCCACTGCACGTACTCCATAACAAAATGGTGTATTTGAAATGCTGCAATTACACGTTGGTAGAGGTTGCAAGGACCATGCTTATTTTCTCTAAATCTCCATTATTTCTATGGGCTGAAGCTGTAGCTACTGCATGTTATACTCAAAACTGCTCCCTTATCTATACCTGTTACAATAAGACTCCATATGAACTACTCAGAGATCGCAAACCAGAACTCAAGTATCTCCACATTTTTGGTGCATTATGTTATCCAACAAATGATTTTGAGGATCTTAGGAAACTTCAGCCAAAAGCAGATATTTGAATCTTTATCGGTTATTCACCATCCAAGAAGGCGTACCGGATCTACAACAAAAGGACAAGATAAATAATGGAAACAATAAACGTGCAATTTGATAAACTTACTCAAATAGCTTCTGAACAACACTGTTCAAAACCCGATCTTCAAGGTTTGACTTTTGGACGCATTAGTTCAGGACTTGTGCTTAACCAGGCTGCGTCAATATCAGCTAAACCTCCTACAAAGAATGACTGGGATTTGCAGTTTCAACCAATGTTCGATGAATACTTTAAATCTCCAAGTGTTGTATCTACACCTGTACTTCCACCAGATACAGTTGGAGTGTCTTCATCTACTTCTATTGATCAAGATGCTCCCTCTCCAAGTACTTCACCAAACATTGAAGAAACAAATTCACCTATCAATTCTACAAATGTTGAAACAAATGAAGAAGTTGCAGAGTTTGACAGTGACACATTACCAATCCATTTGCTCCTCTAGAAACCAGCTCAGCTGAGTCATCTTCAAGGATTATAGACACTTCAAACATGCACACTTTCCAACAACCTCCAATTTACACAAAAAGATAGACCAAAGATCACCCGTTTACAACAATCATTGGCGATCAATCAAAACCTGTTTCTACAAGACGTCAAATTTCTACCGATGCTTTATGGTATTATTTCCATGCGTTCTTAACTAAAAAAGAGCCAAAAAATTATAAAGAAGCCATGGAAGAATCTTGCTGGATCGAAGCCATGCAAGAGGAAATATATGAATTTGAGCGGCTTGAAGTATGAGAGTTAGTACCAAAACCAGACATAGCTATGATCACCAGTCTAATGTGGATCTTCAAAGTGAAACTTGATGAATATGGTGGTGTGCTAAAAAATAAGGCTCGGTTAGTCGCTAAAGGTTATTGTCAGGAAGAGGGGATCGACTTTGAAGAATCGTTTACACCAATCGCTCGCATTGAAGCTATTAGAATATTCTTAGCATATGCTGCACACAAGAATGTGGTAGTCTTTCAGATGGATGTGAAGACGGCGTTCCTGAACAGGATTTTAAAGGAAGAGGTGTACGTGAGTCAACCAGAAGGGTTTGTTAATCCAGATCATCCGAATCACGTATTCAGGTTGAAGAAAGCACTTTATGGTTTGAAATAAGCTCCTCGCGCATGGTACGACTTGCTCTCCAAATTCCTTATCAACCAGAAATTTGTCAAAGGTGTGGTCGATCCAACGTTGTTTACTCGCAAAGATGGAAATGATCTCATACTGGTACAAATCTATGTTGATGACATAATTTTTGCTTCCACTAATCCAATTTTTTATGATAAATTTATAAACATAATGAGCAAGCGTTTGAAGATGTGAATGATGGGACAAATATTATTTTTTCTAGGACTTCAAATTTCACAAAGTCCCAAAGGCATCTTCATTAATTAATCTACATATGCTCTTGAAATGCTCAAAAAGTATGGTTTGGACCAATGTGATGCTGTTGACATCCCCATGGTGGGATAGTCAAAACTGGATAAGGATCTAAACGGGACTCTACTTGAACCTACTCGTTATCGAGGAATGGTCAGATCCCTGATGTACCTCACAGCCAGTCGCCTTGACCTAGTGTTTTCCTTTTGCATGTGTGCCCGGTACTAGGCAAAGCCTACCTAAAAGGAACCATTAATATGGGTGTGTGGTATCCGAAGGACATCGGTTTTAATCTAACAGCTTTCGCAGATGCTGACCATGCAGGTTGTCAAGATTCAAGACGTAGTACATCAGGAAGTGCACAGTTCCTAGGAGATAAGCTTGTCAGCTGGTCATCCAAGAAATAAAAGCGTACCGCAATTTCAACAACTGAAGCTGAGTATATATCCTTGTCCGGTTGCTGTGCTCAAATCCTCTAGATGCGTTCATAGTTAATTGACTATGGATTTACTTCAACAAGATCCCATTGTACTCGGACTCAAAGAGCACAATTGCTTTATCTTGCAACACCGTGCAACACACTAGTATGAACCACATCGATGTTCGATACCAGTTTATTAAAGAGCAAGTTGAAAATGAGATTGTTGAGCTATACTTTGTTGAGACCAACTATCAGCTGGCAGATATCTTTACTAAATCACTCATGAGAGAACGCTTCGAATTTCTGATCAACCACCTCGGCATGCAGAGCATTACGCCAAAAGAGCTGAAATGTCTTGCAGAGTCAGACGAAGAGTAATCTTTTTACTACTTCTTGTATCACATGTTCTTAGGTTCAAGAAAAGTGTTTATTATTAAACACATTGGTCTTTGTATAGTCTTTGTGTAGTTTTGATTAGTTTATAGTTTTGTTAGTAATTATAATGTAATAAAGTCTAACTTGGTCAAAGTTAAGTAAAGTTGACCAAGGGTTTACTAGAGTTAGGAAAATAAACTAGGAGCAACAATAAGTATAAATACCCATCTAGAAGGGGTATTTATACAAGTCTTTACATTTGTAACTTCACTTCTCCCTCCTATCTCTATTTTCCCTTTTGAAATGAAAACTTTGAAAATGATAAAAAAAACACTCTCTAGCTCTTCTCCTCTCATTCTATAACTTTTGTATGATATCTATGATGCAAACATGACATATAACAAGTGGTATCTATTGCCGGGAGAGATCTAGTGTGTGTTTCGTGGATCAAATCCACCTTAACCATAGCAATTCGATCAAGAAGCTTTTGTATTGACGAATTAGTAGGTTTCGTAGAACGGTAAGTGTTAGATTTACAATTTGATAAGTTTTTTATCTTAAAACGCAAACATACAACTTTCGTAACTATCATTTTGTAGGTTTAATAACTAGTTGACGAAAAATACTTGCTTAGATTTAAGTTTGATCGAAAATATGGATTTGATAGCTTTCATAAGTTAGGAAATAGGTTTCAGTAACTGTTTTTAGGCAGAAAATTGCTTTCGTATTTCAGTTTTGAGCTTTCGTATCATAAGTTTAGCTTTCGGTAACTGCCATACGAAAGTGTTTCTTAGCTTTCGTAAACTAGTCTAGCTTTCGTAAAACTACTAATTGCTTTCGGAACATAGAACTTAGTCAATTTAAAAAGATAACATTGATTTTATCACTTTAAACTGATTAAAAATCAAATTGTTAGGTTTCTTATTAGTTTCGTAGCTAAGAATTTACGAAAATAGAAGGTTTCTTGAGATTTACAAAAGTAAGGGAAAATTTGGAATTTACGAAAGTAGGTGTTGTAAATTGGAGCTTTCGGTGTGGTTTCATAGACTGTGGAAGCTTTCGTATATATGTGGTTTCGTAACTAGAGGTTTCGTATCAAGAGATTGGTTTTGGTTTCGTTCTTCAAGCTTTCGTAACACATGTTTTGTACGAGAGGTTTCGTAACACAGTTTAGACTGAAGGTTTCGTATTTCAGAGGTTTCGTATTTCCAAGGTTTCGTAGCAGATGTTTCGTATTACAGTTTCAAACAGTTTCATATCATTGAGGTTTCATAAGACTTGGTTTCGTAAGAGGTTTCGTAACATAGCTTTCAGAGGTTTCGTAATTCAGTTTTCATATTGGAAGGTTGCGTATCTCTTTGGAAGAGGTTTCATAACACATATTTTGGGGTTTTGTAATATTGTTTCAGAGGTTTCGTAACTCATAATTTGGGTTTCGTAACACAGTTTAAGAGGTTTCGTATCTTCTAATTTTCAAAAATTAAGCTTTCGTATCTTAGCTGACTCTGTAACGGTATAACTACATAACTAATCAAAGTTTAGTTTCTTCAAATTACTGATCATTCCAAAGTATTGGTCCATACACGACACAGTTGTCAATCGCATGTGAATTTCACGATTACAAGACTTTATCTCTAAAACGATCCAAGTTTTCATTGTAATCAATCGACACAACATGTCTACTTCTAATCAACAAAATGAGCCTATCCTTTTTCACGGTTCTCGTAATTTTTTGGTTAAGCCGAACTATTAATGAAGAGCATTGTCACCCTTAAACCAATCGTTACACCCAAAAATCCTTAGCCCACCTTGTATGTACTCATTTTTTTTTGGGTAAAAGGGACACTACCCCGGTAAAATATATTACACCAAAAAAACGTTGAAGTACAATGGATATAGGTGAAGTCCTATATCACAACCCGTTACATGGGCAACAAACCTGCACATAAGTGCAACAAACAAACAAACCTACATAAGAATGACATACCACTCTTACGAACTACCAAAGACAAAATACAAGTAGAATAACAATTAAAAAACTATTTTCTACCACTCATGCTTAACTTGAAATCACGAAATTCCTTTAGAGCACCATGAAGATCAACCACTTGTTCCTCATAGCCATCATAGAAATCAAAATCTTCATCTTCAAGCTGATTACCACCACCTAAGAATGAACCATATGAAGGAATAACATCATCATCATCTGTATCAGATTCGTTAATGCAATCCCATTTTTTCAACTCCGGATAACTACTAACATTCTTATCCTTATGAACATCATTACAAGCTGATTTCGAACTACTTGGCTCATGATCCTTCTTATTATTCACATTAAAATCAGAATTGACTTGTTCACTACCCTTTGATTGTTTTCCAGAATCACCCATATCATCTCCTTCCACATTCAACACATCGAACGGATTAGACGTATTCAGATCCTGTTTCGAACCACCATTACCCTTACCACTATCATTAGTAGAAACACTAGGAGATGCTGAATTAGATCCCCCTTTAGTACCTTTCTTTTGCTGCCAAATAACCTTAGAATTAGGCTTATTCAGCCTAAGCCCACCAAACGACCGCGAATCAGCTCCCTTCTTCTTCTTACGGCTCTTAAATTCAATAAAACCATCATCATTCTCTTCCATAGCAGTACCCTTAGTATCCCTAGCTGAGTTCTTTTGTAATGTTCCTAATCATGTCAAGATATCTATTCTTAACATAATGCCGTTTGCTGAAGGTAATCTCCTGGTTAAATACCTTGGAGTTCCTCTTATTTCTTCGAGGCTTCTTAATAAGGATTGTAAAGTTCTTGTTGAGAAGGCTAAGAATAGGATTGAAGATTGGAAGAACAAGTCTCTTTCTTTTGCTGGTAGGCTGCAACTTTGTAAATCGGTTATCTCTTCTTTGCACGTTTATTGGGCATCGGTCCTCATCATTCCTAAAGGTATTATTTATGATATTCAAAGTCTTATTCGTGGTTTCCTTTGGTGTAATGGGGAGTATAAGAGAGGGAAGGCCAAGGTTGCATGGGATGACATTTGTCTTCCTAAATGTGAAGGTGGTCTTGGTTTGCGTAGTTTGGATCTGTTTAATATGGCATTGATGACCACGCACATTTGGAATATTGTTTCTAACAAAGAGTCTCTTTGGGTGCGTTGGATTCACACATATAAACTTAGAAATCGGTCCTTTTGGGATCTTCCTATTAAAGATAATGTTAGTTGGGGCTGGTTAAAGCTTCTCCAACTTTGGGTGCTAGTTCGTCCATTCTTTTGGGTTAAACTCGGTAATGGGCGTGATACATCGGTGTGGCATGATAGTTGGTGTTCTCATTGTCCGTTAAGCCGTTTTATCTCTCCTCGGGATATTTATAGTGAGGGATTTAATAATCAAGCTATGGTGGCTGATTTTGTGATTAATAACGTTTGGACGTGGCCTCAAGCCTGG
>BQNB010110677.1:0-22505 GCA_026074375.1 Tanacetum coccineum | reverse complement strand
TTCAAGTGATGGATGATTAGTTTGGTGAATCTGATGCTTGGGATAAGCAGAGGAGTGGACTTCTTCTTTCCACGTGAAGCCATTATCAGCCTCTTCTTGTCAATGAGGAAGGTTTGTAATTATTGAACAAATTCTTCCTAAATCTTCTCAGCACAATCGATGTTGGAGCGATGAATGATACCCCAAAGAATCTGAAGCACAAGATGTCTTAGCCTATCATGTCCAGCAGTTTTACCTGTAAGGCACATGTTAATCATGGACAAGATGGATCTCCATGGTTGATAGAGATCATTAACGGACATTGCAGATACGTTCCTAAAAGTACAAGGGTATCCTAGAGTGTTGACATATTCGATAACTGCATCACTCGAGGGTGGAGCCACAAATGGATTGTTATCATTGATTGGTGTGATTTGAAGTGCATCTCTAAGAATATCTTTGTGAAGATTGAACCATTGCTCATCCAACTAACAGCTGCATATCCTAGTAGTTGAGTCATAACGCATGGTATCCCAAAACTGCTAAATGTAAATTGCAGGAATCGAAGAAGATGTCGTGAAGGCCCTAAAGAAATTGGTATTTTTTAGTATGGCCACATCAACCTTGAAGATTAGATTCCTCTGTGACTTAAGTACATCTAGCACGTAGTTACTCTTGCCGACAGGCACCCATTTGCGTAATGGTAAAATTTGATCATCCGTTCTGGTCGGTGGTGCAATAGCAGGAGCTTGTTCAGCAGGAACATCATTGGCAGGAATATTCATGTCAGCCATAGTATCTACACAGGTAAATCCAACAGCAGGACATACATACAGATATATGATTATATGATGTTAGATGGGAGCAATTGTTCAACGGGATATATATGCAATAATGGATTTCACTAAGATAAGACACTTAAGCCACCCTGAGACAGAGGTCAACAGGTTTGGTCAATTCTAAAGTCAACGGAAGTCAACCTTGGAATGAGTTGACACAAGGCTATTTGACAAATTGCTAACACAATCAAATGACAACTCGCTAGAATATTCTATTAAGGATACTCAACTCGCTACCAAATTAGAAAATTTTGAAATAGAGGGTTGAATATTTTAATATTAGCCAAAATCTTCCTCAACTCGCTATGGGATAGCGAGTTACCTGTTTACAATTAAATAATAGAATAAATTCAGCTCGCTAATGTCAACTCGCCATGAATATTTTATTAAAAATACTTAACTCGCTATTAAATTTGGAAAATTTGAAATAAAGGGTTTAATATTTTAATAATAAAAAAAATTATCTTCCTCAAGTCGCTACTAGATAGCGAGTTGCCTGATCATAATCAAATAATAGAATATATTTAACTCGCTAAGTCAAACTACAACTCGCTAATATACAACTGCATCAACTCGCTACAAAGAAATATCACACAACTCGCTACTAAGCACACAGTCAGCACGCTAAGTCCTAAAATCACTTAAACCAACCAACATGTTCAAGGAAGCACATGTTTAATACTTAGACAACATCATCAAACATACTGCAACACTCAGAAACAACAATCAACAACACACAACGATCTTTGTTGGGATCAAGAAGCCTTTAATTAAGAAACTTGATGATTAACAAGATGAATATCAAGTTTAAGGGAGGATTGTTGGGAATTAAAGTCTTCATACTTTGTACTGCCAGCCATAATTTAGTACTGCTCAAGATACATGGAAATATGCTAAGTGTTGGAAACTGCCAGTACTAATCAGTTAGTACTGCTAGAGTAAACTTAATACTGCTAGAGCAAAGTTAGTACTGCCAGTACTAACTTAATATTGCTGAAAGACTTAAGACTACTGGTGAAGACTGAAGAAAATATTCTAAGTAGTTAGTACTGCTAGCACAAAGTTAATAGTGCTAGTGAATATTGTTAATGCTGATTGAAGAGATTACCCGCTGATTGAAGTTAATGACTGAAGATATTAATGCTGATTGGGAAACAAGATATGCTAAAGAAGGAAATAAGATCAACATTATTGATGGAGTGATGATATGCTTTAAAGAGAAGATTTAGTTTCCTTATACAGTTTCCTTGTAATTAATGTGTAATTAATTGTATTAATTATGTTTCCTTGTAAGTCTTATGATCTCTCTATATAAAGAGATCATAGACACATAGTTTTAAAAAAATTGAGAAAAAGTGTGTTTAGAGATATAACTTCAAGGTTGTAAACCTTAGTACTAGCAAGAGTACTCTTATTATTCATCATAATAATATTGAAGCTTTTTGGTTACATTTATGTTCTTTCATATTCACTGTTTTATTCATAATTTTTCTAGGTATTAAATAGTAGATTCCGTTTACTCTTTAATATTCAACACAAAGTTTCTATCAGTGTTATTTTGGATTTATCCAAGGTAACATATTCTTTATACAAGCTAAAAAATTGATCAAGGGTGTGGTTATTGCCCAATAATATTTAAACTCAAAATTTTTGAGTAGCTTACCTCCTGAGTAGAACACTCATGTAGTTGTGTGGATGAATAAGCCTGAGGTTGAAACCATGAGCATAGATGATTTGTACAACAACTTCAAAATTGTTAAACAAAAGGTAAAGAAATCTGTTGGTGGAAGCAGTGGTGCTCAGAACTTGGCCTTCATGACTGCTCCAAGCACTAACAGTACTAATGATACTAACACTGCTAGTCCACAAGTTAGTACTGCTAGCCCACAAGTTAGTACTGCTAGCGTCAGTGATAATACTGTGTATGCTTTCATGGTTGAAAATCCAAATGGTTCTAATGTCCTACACCAGGACTTAGAGCAAATTCATGAAGATGATTTGGAAGCAATGGATTTGAAGTGGCAGCTCTCTCTGCTAAGTGTGAGGGCAAAGAAGTATTATCAGAGGACAGGCAAGAAGATTTTCATTAATGCTAATGATATTGTTGGGTATGATAAATCCAAGGTTGAGTGTTACAACTGTCATAAGTTGGGACACTTTGCCAGAGAGTGTAGAGCACCAAGAAGCAAGGAAAGTCAGTTCAAGAATCAAGACAACACCAAAAAGCAAGGAAACAATGAAGACAAATCGTCAAAGGCAATGTTGGCTATAGATGGTGTAGTTTTTTATTAGAGTGACATGGCAGAAGAACAAGTTCAGACAAACATGGCTCTAATGGCATTTTCAAACTCAAAGGTATACACTGATAAAACTTGCTCTAAAACTTGTCTAAAAAACTATGAAACTCTTAAGAAACAGTGTGATGCTTTGCTTGTTAAGCTTAATGAATCTAAATTTAAAGCAATTACTTATAAAAGAGGTTTAGCAACTCTAGAAGATCAAATTATCACATATAAAAAGAATGAGGTTCTTTTTCGTGAAGAAATAGAAGTTCTTAAAAGAGAAGTATCTTGTAAAGACTATGAAATAAGTATGCTTAATAGTGAGTTTGAAAAGGTTAAGCAAGAAAAGGATGGCATTGAATTTAAATTGAGAAATTCGATAAGGCCTCAAAAGATTTAGACCAGTTGTTAGGAAGTCAGATAACTGAAAAATGTAAAAAGGGTTTAGGATATAGTGCAGTTCCTCCACCACACCCTTTAATCTATAATAGACCTAATAAGCTTGATCTGTCTTATTCTGGTCTTGATGAGTTCAAAGAGCCTGAGTTCAAAAGTTAAGGTCCTAAGGATAATGGTCCTAAGGATAGTGGTCCTAAGGATAGTGAGCAAGAGTCTAATGTTGTTTGTGATAAAAAATCAGATTATTCTAAAGAATCTACTGAAGAATCTTTGGTAGAAGAACAAGTATCACAAGAAACAAGTAGCTTTGTTGAGAGTTCACCTAATGTTAATAAAGAAACTATTTTTCCTGTTAATAAAAAGGTAGAATTTACTAAACCTAAAAATCATGAAAAACAGTCATAATGTCAGTTAGGTATGTAGAAATGTATAGATCACAATCTCCTAGGGGGAATCAGAGGAATTGGAATGGTTAGAAATCCAATCATCTAGGCAAAGATTTTGTGATGTATAACAAGGCTTGCTTTATATGTGGAAGTTTTAATCATTTGTAGTTTAATTATGATAATCATCAAAGAAGAGGTATAGAATCTAGAAATAATTACAGTAGGGTAGATGCCAAAACCACACACCTTAGTGTACACAGGAATATGTCTCCAAAAGCAGTTTTGTTGAAAACTGGCCTCACACCACTTAATACTGTTAGGCCTGTTAATGCTACTCACCCCAAAACAGCAGTTCATAATGCTAATTCAAAGACACATTTTTTAAACAAGCACAATCAACTGCTAAGAGGCCATTTTATAAGCAAACATCATTAAATAGAAGATCTGTGCAAACTGCAGAGAGACAACTATTATACTGATTCTAGAGAAGTAAATACTGCTAGGTCATATACCAGACAATTATGCTAAATAGGGTAAAGGGTAAAAATGTAAAGTCCTCATCATATTGGGTTTGGAGACCTACCAAACCTAATGGTGCATCACTTGCTTTTACAAAGACATAAACTACATTGAGTGAACGAAGGCAGATCTAAGTCATTAAGGCTGGGTCCCGCAAAGAACTAATTTCCTTATTCTTTATGTGCAGGGCAAGCCACAACATGATGATAAAGGATTTGTTGACAGTGGATGCTCAAGGCACATGACTGGGAACATAGCTTATCTCTCAGATTTCAAGGAATTTGATAGAGGTTATGTTGCATTTGGAGGAGGAGCATATGGTGGTAGAATTACTGGTAAAGGAACACTTAAGACTGATAATCTTGATTTTGAAGATGTATACTTTGTCAATGAGTTAAAATTCAATCTTTTTAGTGTCTCACAGATGTGTGACAAAAAGAACTATGTCCTTTTACTGACACTGAATGTCTTGTCTTATCTCCTAATTTTAAGTTGCCTAATGAAAATCAAATACTTCTTAAAATTCCTAGAAAGGACAATATGTACAGTTTTGAATAATAACAATTGTTCCTAAAGAGAGCTTGATTTGTCTTATTGCAAAGGCTACATTAGATGAATCAATGCTCTGGCATAGGAGGCTTGGTCATATTAATTTTAAAAACATAAATAAGCTTGTCAAGGATAATCTTGTAAGAGGATTGCCTACAAAACGTTTTGAAAATGACCAAATCTATGTTGCTTGTCTTAAAGGAAAGCAACACAGAGCTTCTTGTAAGTCCAAAGTTCTAAATCCCATTACTAAGCCTTTGTTTATGCTACATATGGATTTGTTTGGTCCAACCTTTGTGAGTAGTTTAATGCATAAGAAAGTATGCTTAGTAGTCACTGACGAGTATAGTAGGTTTATTTTACATTGTTTTCTATTAACAACTAAGATTAAACAGTGAGATCCTTAATAACTTTATCAAAGAAATAGAAAACCTAGTGGATAAGAAAGTGAAAATAATCAGAAGTGATAATGGGACAGAGTTTAAGAACAAAGTTTTAGATGATTTTTGTAGAGAAAAAGGTATTAAGAGAGAATATAGTGTAGCCAGGACTCCTCATCAAAATGGTATAGCTGAGAGGAGGAATAAGAAACTAATTAAGGCTGCTAGAAAAATGTTAGCTGACTCTAAGTTACCTACCACATTTTGGGCTGAAGCATTTCAACTGCTAGCTAATGTAACAGATAGGGTATTATAGTTCAAGCCTCATAACAAGACACCTTATGAACTTTTTAGAGGTTTTAAATCAGCACTAAGTTTTATGAGACCATTTGGTTGTCATGTTACTATTCTTAATACTTTAGATAGTCTAGGCAAGTTTGATGGCAAAAGTGATGAAGGTTTCTTTGTTGGATATTCTTTGAGAAGTAAAGCTTTTAGGGTATACAACACTAGAACCGGGAGGGTAGAAGAAAACTTGCATATTAGGTTTTTTGAGAATAAGCCTACGATAGAAGGGAATGGTCCAAAATGGCTGTTTGATATTGATTCTCTAACCCAATCTATGAACTATGCACCAGTTACTGCAGGTACAATTTCTAATGACTCTGTAGGTAAGTCAAGATTACATTGTGATGCCAATTTAGAAAGAGACTTCATACTTTGATTCATCTACCAAGGGTGTTGAAAATGGTGAACCAAAAACTACTAATGATGCTCAAAAGCAGGTTGAAGATAGTCCAAATAATAAGAATGTTGAACAAGATAAGTTTGAAGGTGATAGCAGTGCTAAAGATGTTAATGATGCTGGACAACATGTTAGTACTGCCAGTCTTGATGTTAATACTAGTAGTCTTAAACTTAATGTTGTTGGTCCATCAGGTAATACTGCTAGTTCAAATGAACAACATAGCCCTAAAGACATGTTCACCAAGGGAGCTAGTCATACACTTGAAGCCACTCATATTGAGTTCTTCAATGATGAAGATGAACCAGAAGTTGATTTGGGGAACATCTTAAATTCCTATACAGTTCCAACCACTCCCAATACAAGAATTCATAAAGATCACCCAATTGATAAAGTGATTGGTGATGTGAAGTCATTTGTTCAGACAAGAAGAATGACAAAACCTACTTCTGAACAAGGGTTTCTCAGTGATGTGTATGAACAGAAAACACATGATACCCTGAATACTTGTTTATATGCTTGTTTCCTATCACAGATTGAACCAACAAGCATTGCTAAAGCTCTATCTGATTCATCTTGGGTGGAAGCAATGCAGGAAGAACTTCTGCAATTCAAACTTCAACAGGTTTGGATACTTGTGGATTTGCCTAGTGGAAAGAGGGCCATTGGAACAAAATGGGTCTTCAGAAACAAGAAAGATGAAAGGGGAATTGTGATTAGGAATAAAGCAAGGTTAGTTGCACAGGGTCATAGACAAGAAGAAGGTATTGATTATGAAGAAGTATTTGCACCTGTGGCAAGAATTGAGGCAATAAGATTGTTTTTGGCCTATGCTTCTTTTATGGGTTTTCTGGTATATCAAATGGATGTAAAGAGTGCTTTCTTATATGGAACTATTGAGGAAGAAGTTTATGTTACTCAACCACCAGGATTTAAAGATCCTGACCATCCAGACAAAGTTTACAAGGTGGTCAAGGCACTTTATGGTTTGCATCAAGCACCAAGAGCATGGTATGAAACTTTGGCTAACTATCTGTTGGGCAATGGGTTTAAAAGAGGCAAGATAGATCAGACATTATTTATCAAGAAGCAAAAAGGAGATATTTTGCTTGTACATGTCTATGTTGATGACATTATCTTTGGCTCTACAAACAAGGAGTTATGTACTGGATTTGAGAAGCTCATGAAGGATAAGTTTCAGATGAGTTCTATAGGAGAACTTACTTTCTTTCTAGGATTACAAGTACAACAGAAGGAAGATGGAGTATTCATCAGTCAGGATAAATATGTAGTTGACATTTTGAAGAAATTTAACTACTCTGATGTGAAGTCTGCTTCAACTCCTGTTGATTTAGAAGAAAACTCTCCCCTTAGTTCAAAGATAAAGACAGATATGTGAGTACATCTCTATAGAACTATTATTTTGGTCTTTGAGTATCTCACTACATCTAGAACCAATATCATGTTTGCAGTGTGTGCATGTGCTAGATTTTAAGTTACATCCAAATACATCACATCTCTTAGTATCCAGAGAATTTTAGATACTTGAAACAAGCCAACTTCATTGCTTGTATTCCATCCAGATTCTCCATATTGAACTGGTTTGCTTAACTGATAGTGACTATGCTAGAGCCAACTCAAGATAGAATCAACAACTAGGATGTCAGGTTTTTGGAAACTGTTGATATTCTTGCATGTATAAGCAAACTAATGGTTGCCACTAATCAACAACTAAAGCTAATATATGCTGCTGCTATTTACTAGTGGACAGCACTCTGGATTCAAACCAATTGCTTGATTATAGGGTACAATTTCAGAACACTGTCATTATTAATATAGTCAATAAAAAATACATCTGCATTATTGAAAAAACATGTTTCAACATTCTAAAAACAAAACTATAAAGAGTAGGCCAATCATTTTTTAAAGAGGATGCATAAAAAAAAATTAAAATTAAAAAAAAAAAAGAAATAAAAGAAATAAAAATAAGAAAATAAATAAATAGACAAAAAAAATAATCCAAAGAGAAAAAAGAAATAAAATAAAATACAAATATAGAATAAATAAAATACATAAAAAAGCAATAGACACTAAATATAAATAAAAAAAAAACAAAAAAAAAGAATAATTAAAAAAAAAAAAAAAAAAAGCATAATAAAAAAAAGAAAAGTAACATACTAAAAAGTTAATACAAATGGATAAAATTCTTATGATATAATGTTTCAGATCTTCTTTCTTTTTTTTTTTTTTTTTTTTTTTTTACAAAAGGTTTTTTGATGCAGGAAGATATCTTACTTGGCATCTCAGTATTGGAATGCTTAATCGCTTAAAAATGTCTATATTAATTTAAGTTTTTGTAAAAGTTTGTAAAAGGATTAATACTGTTATGTTTCTTAAATAATATTGCGAAGTAAATTAAAACTGCGAGTTAATCCTTAAGACTGCTTAGTTAAAATTTAAACTGTTAGACATACTTAACGCTGTCATAAGAAAATACTTTGGTATCTTGTATTTTTGGTGATTAGGACTAACATCTGTAGGTAAAGCATATTTGAATATCTAATGTTATTGCATTTTCACCTTGAAGAAATGTTTGAAGAAAAGATTTAATACTTGGATCACAGTTTTTAACTTTTATTCATATGGTTTATGCATAAAAATGGATCCTCATGAATTCCACTTGTCTATCTAGTCTTTTCTATATGCTTGTGATGAATAGAGGCATGCTTGTTGTATAATTATGTGAAGACAGAGTTAGTACTGTTATGAAGCCAGAAAATTAGCTAACTACTACTTAGCCAGGCAACATACTACTGTTGGGTGTCAAATTTACAACTTTAGAGCAAATTCCTTATACTTGAACTATTATTTGAGGGGAGGATCTATTATGTCAATATGACCAGTCAATATGGATGGAAGATAATTTTAAACCAAAAGTAATTGCTAAAATATCAAATCATCTAGGCATAAGTACAAAAGAGGTATGGAAACACCAAGATACCTCAGTCCTAAAGTGTCCCCCTAAAAAAGGTTGGAGATGAGGTTGTCTATAAGGAGTTGGTGACAGAAGGAAAGGGCTGCCACTAACTAGCTTCTAAGCTAGAACAAACAGGACAGTGTAACATCAATAAGACCCATCCATGGCCAACACTTAATGAATTAACTCCCCTTAAGGAAGTGGTTCAGGTATAGGTCCCAAGGTGCCAAGATACCGATATTAGGGATGTGGATGACTCAAAATTAGTTTGAGATACATCAAACATCCAATGTCCACTTCTCTCAAGAGGTTACACACTTAAAGTGGAGAACAGCATGAAACAATTTAATTGATGAACTTTATACACAACTGTCATATAAAAAACAGAAAGAGTCTCTTGGTGAGCCAAAAAGAAATAAGAGATTAAGTGAGCTTAAAAAATAGAAAGAGAGATGTGTGCATAAAAACATAAATGAGTGATTATGTGAGCAAAAAGAATTGAGAGAAAATTTGAGCTTAAAAACAGAAAGAGAGCTTGTGAGAAATCAAATTTAATGACGACAATTGATTCTTGGATTAACATTTGGGTACTTACTAGGGTTTGAAGTTATTGCTGCTAAGCATAAACAGTTCAATTGTGGTATACCTTAATGCTACTAAGCTTATGTTGATGCTATTGGGTTCAGTTAATGCTGCTAGGCTTATGTTGATGCTGTTGGGTTCAGTTAATGCTGCTAGGCTTATGTTAATGCTGCTATGTTATAAGTTCTGATTTGAGGGTGAATTTATAAATACTTCGATTCAGGGTTTCATTTACTTCCTTATTCGGTTTCATTCATTCAAACACTCTCTAAACATAAACCCTAACTCAATTTTCATCTTTGATCATCAAAATCATCATTATGTCAAGCCCTAAGTTTGCTGAAACGCACAATGTGGTCGTGTTCTTGGAAAAACCTGCAGAAAGTGATGGGTTTGCAGAGATTATTGATTTTCTGAAAGCAAGTTCTTTCATTATGCTTTAATAGTCAATTCCAATACATCTACACTCATGTATGAACAATTTTGCAATGCCAAGAAACGTAGTTAATGGAGTCGCGTCAGTTACAAGCCTTATTTATAAAAAGAGGGTTATCGTTACGGAGTCAACATTATGAGAGATCTTCACTTGTATGATCAAAGTACTGATTATCTTCAACTGCTACTATATTTAAAGAACCTGGCAACGTATGGGGTATAAAAGCCTTCTCAAAAGCTTACTTTTTATAAAGCCTTATTTTCTTCTCCCCACAGTGGAAGTACTTTTCATTTCACACTATTACACAATGCCCTTAGTGCTTGATCCACTGCATGAAGTGTTCAGTTTGTTTAATGGCTTCTTTAATACATATGATTGGCAACAAATAAAAGTTTAATCTGTCTAAGTTCATTTTTGATGCGATTTGAAACACTTAGAAGGAGGGGTCAAATTCTTGATTTATCCCAACGTTTTCTACAAGTTTTCATTAATCACAACTTGGAATATATGTCAACTCATAATAAGTATCTATTGTTAATCCCGTTTCACACAAAAGAAAGTTTTTGCTAATATTAAAAGAGCTTCGTAGGATATTCTAGGAAATAAACCCTTATTTTGATACTATATGGTTCAAGCTCTGAATAAAGTAGTGGAGGATTCAGAGTCATCCAACAGATTCCCTCAGTACCCTTCATGATCAACCATTCTAGCTTTCCACTAAACCAAGAAGAAAACCAACCACTAAGAAGACTCAAAAGGAACATGATGCAGAGGTTTCTCAAGATGAGACAGAGCATGAGGAAAGTGTACCCACACCTTCCAATGATCCACAACCTAGTGGTAAGGATAGCATGCAACTAACTGATTTGATGGTTTATGTACCAAATTGCAAACACAGGTTCTTGATTTAGAAAAAGCAAAGGATGCTCAAGCAAAGGAGATGTTTGCTTTGAAGAGAAAGGGATCCCAATAGGTTGGATAGGAAGAAATGTCCAGACAAAGGTTGTTGAAGAGAACTAAAGAAAGTTTGTATGTCCTATGATAAGTTGAGTCCTCTAAAGATCAGAGAGTTTGGGTGCTACCTGAAGATCAGCATCCAAATAAGGGGAGGATTATTGCAGATAGTGATGTTGATGTAAAGTAACTTTAGTTTAATGAAACTCAAGAAAGACATGATTAATGAAATTGACTGCGTTTGATACTGGAGTTTTGAAACTGATGAGATGCCTGTGTGAAAGCAAAAGTTGATTAGAAAGGAACAAGTACTAAGCTTGATGATAGTACTACGTGAAGCAGTTAACTTACTGCTAGTGTTGAAGATAGTGATGCCTCCACAACTATTGAGGAAATCACTTTGGCACAGACACTATTCTGTATCATAGCAGTTAAGCCTAAAGTTGTTACTACTGCTGCTACAACAACAACAACTACAAAACCCAAGGCAAAAGGGTAGTAGTACAGGAGCCAAGTAAGTTCAGAGTTTCACAAGAGGCACAACCTTCAATTTCTAAAGACAGATGGAAAAGTATATGATTGATCTTGAATTTCCTTTAAAAAGAAAATATCAAATTGCTCTTGATGAACAAATTGTAAGAGATATTCAAGCTAAGTTGGATGCTGAATTAATAGAAGAACAAAAGCTAGCAAGGAAACAAGAAGAAGAATCTAACATAGCATTAATTGAGTCATGGGAAAATACACAAGCTATGATGGAGGTCATAAATAGATTGCTAGCTGAAAAGACTCCAATCAAAGAACGAGAGGGGAGTTGACAGATGAAGGAAAAAGGAAAACTATTTATGAGAACTAATGGCGAAATAAGAAAACATTGCTGTACTACCGACACCAGAAAAGAGCAACATACCTCTACTAAGTGCACCAAAAAGACTTCAAATGTCTTACCTATCTGTAAGAGCAACATGGGTGGATACACATACAAACCGCTAAATGGAAAGAGTTTTGATGAAAATTATCAAAAGTTGTTTTGAACAAGGAAATAAAAAGAGGGTAAATCCTTGTGCTATTGGTTTGAGGTACAATAAAGCAAAGAAAAGAAAGAAGTTAGAAGGTATGAGGAGACAACTAAAGCAGCATAAAGAAGATGCTTGATGGAAAAAGAGCTGGTAAAAAGAGCAACAACATAATCCATTAAAAGAAACAAAGAATGGTGGAAGACAAAGAGTCAGATGAAGCTAATGAAGCTAGTGAAGATGATAAAGGTGAGTTAATGAAGCATTTGGTGATTAAAAAGGATGATGATATAACAATTGATGCTATACCACTTGCTACCAAACTACCAGTGATTATTGATTACAAGATTCATAAAGAAGGTATGTTGGTAGATTATCATTGAGATAAGACATATGAAGTTCTAAAGATACTCTTCATGATAAGGATGCTACACAAGGAATAGAAGAGAAGACTGGAGGAATCTTTGGACAGATAGTAAAGACCAAAGTATAATGATAAAAGGCCTGAAGATAAATTTGAAAGAGTGTTATGGGGAGATTTGAAAGTCATGTTTGAACCAAACAAAAGAAGTGATGTATGGAGAATTTTACAAAGATATAGGGTGACCATTTGGAAGTTGCTTGATTCATCTGGAGTTCACTTTGTAACGTTTAATAATCTCCACATTTTTATGTTGGTTGAAAAGAATATTCCCCACACAACCACCAAGAATAAACAGGAGATACAAATAACCATCACCGAGAGAGAGGATGCTAAACAAGAAAGCGATGAGCGAAACTGTGAACATCGAGAGCGCGTGAGTGAGGTTTGAGGGCTAGGTCTGCGGGGTACGATTTATGGTAGTCTGCTAACAGAATCACAAGCAGTAGAGAGAGATACGTGGGGCACACTTTAATTATGATGTAGAGTGTACTCAGCGGCGGAGGAGATACAGAGTCATGATTGCTGATTTTCCTGAGTTTGATGGAGACGTTTTAAAGAAGAAACTTAAAATCAGAAAATGAACATCAAGTTTAAGGGAGGATTGTTAGGACTTAAAAGACTTCATGGATTTTTAGAAGTTACTACTGCTCAGGTACATAATGGAAATTAAGCTAAGTAGTTAGTGCTGCTAGTAGTAAGTGTTAAGACTGCTAGTACAAGTTACTACTGTGAGTATATATCAGTACTGCTAGTACTAATATTACTACTGCTTATGTTTATTAGTGTTGCTAGTGAAAAGATTACAACTGCTATGAAGACATTCTACAGTCAAGGAGGATAAAGACGGATTAAAAGAGATAAAATTATTTGGAGAACAAGAATACTGTGAAGATAAGTAAATTGAGATATTTTATACAAGATATAACATAATGTATTAATAAAAGATTACTTTATGTTTATAAAAGATTAAGATATCTTAGGAATGTATTGTACTGACTATGACTCTTAAGTCTATAAGAGGAGGCTCTAGGGCATTAGTTGGGATATCATTTTGCATATAAGTCTTCATAGTTTTCAAAGTCGATTAAGAAAAGCTTCAAGGTTGTAAACCCTAGTACTAAGTGAAGAGTACTCGTATTATTAATCTAATAATATTGGAGCGTTTGGTTATATCTTTGTTTGTTCAAGATTACTGTTTTATTCATAATACTTCTAGGTATTAAGGTGTAGATTCCGCATACACTTTAATATACATACAAAGTTTCTACAACAAGTTATTTTGGATTTATCCAAGATAATTTAACCTTAGACAACCTAAGGAATCGATCTAGGTTTAGGATTAACACATCCTCTCAAATCGTAAGAATAAGGCACATCTATAAAAACAGAGCAAAAACTTCGAATCGAAACTTGACTCTTAAAAACTACGCACACAAAAACACCATGGCGATGAAAAGATATCGAAAAAATAATTCAAAGACTCCTATTCACCTTGGTTCTTAGCACGGCTTGATCTCATATGTTCAGTCGCCGCAACACTGGTGAATATTCCCATTGAACCATTGTTGTTAATCATCTAAACCACGCGTTTTCACATATGCACATGTTGCTCGTTCATCGTTCCCTAGACATTCGTTAGCCTGCCTTTTACATCCTCTGAAATCATACGAAGAAGACACACCTATAAAAACAGAGGAAAATGTTAAATTGAAACATGACCCTTCAAAAAAACACACACAAAAACACCATGCAGTTGAAAGATTATTGAAGAAAAGATAATCCCAAAATCATATAGTCAAAATAAATAAAATAAAATAGAAAATAAATGAAAGAACTTTAGTCACCTTGAGTTTCAACTTGGGTTGATCCCACATGGGTAGTAGCCGCATCATGGACTGATAAAGTACCAACAGACGGCTCTTGCGGCAAACATGTATTAGAATTTCAACAACTTGGATTCTTGCATTCTTCCTGGAATGTGATAGGTCAGAAGTTCAGAATGCGATTAGTACATAGCACATATTAATCAGTTATTGATATGATGGTTGTTTGTCATAAAGTGAATGAGGGCATCTTGCACATTTGAGTTCATTAGTCTCGTCATCTATTCATCCTAAAAACCCAAACGTACCAGTATAAAGTATAAACATGAAAATAAACTACTTTAACACATCACTTCAGTTGTCTTGAGTTAGAAAAAAGACCTCGTTCTTATAAAACCGCTCCCCAGCGCACGATCTGCAAAGAAGTAAACCCCCATATAAACGTAAACATGGGATGAAATACAATAAATGTGACTGAATAAATGGATATTGTATTCCGAATACCTTTCAAAGATGTATACGGTGCTCTTGCACCCCAAGCACGTAAATCAGCAGATGAAACATTACGCGTGTCACCATAATGCAAATATGGCAAGACACTTTGACCACATTGGGATTGCAGCTGAAAGCCACAGAAGTTTGATAGGTGTTCACTATGTTGACTGCTACAACTCACAGGAAAGCCTTGTATAGTGTGAGGCAGTGCAGCAGATAAAAGAGCGTTTGAAGATCCATGAGGCTGAACCAACATTTCAGTAGCTTCACCTGCAACAACCAACAACTTATAAACTAATTGCAGAAACAAATTCCCGTATTCAGAAAACCAAGAATGAAATGACAATGACCTTGCGAAGTACAACTGAACAACTTTATGGTATTTGAATGGGTGACACCTCAAAAACAATACCAAAAGCAAAGATGCATTTGTGAAAAGCTTAAATCTCTTGTAAAAACCTAAAAGCTTTTCTGATTAGAGCTCTACTACAAATATGATATTATTTGTACTAGAGCCATCGATGTTAACGATTATAACAGTTAAAGAAATTTTGTAAGTTCAAAACTTTGAGCCAAAACATTTTGAAGGCTTCATTTTTGACCCAATTATTTTTTCATTAAAGGGTGTTTGTTTTAGCTTATATGATGGGCTTATGGGTTATGAACCTATATCATGTTTGATAAGCTCACAAGCTCATTTTTTTTTATGCCACTTAAGCTTGTGAAATTAGATAAATAAGCTCAAGTAAATAAGCTCATAAGCAATGAGCTTACCAAATTTCCAATAAGTTGATAGGCTAAGACAAACACCGTCTTAATCTTTTTAGACGTTTTATAGACTTAAATCATTGACCCAAAGTTTTAAAGAGTGGATTTCAAGAGCTAATATAGTTATATCTTTGACCCAAAGTTTAAAACTTGAAGCTTTTTGACATGCTAATCGTCTTTCTATTTAAGTTTCGAGAAAGAAAGGAGAAAGGACAGGCACAGTCTTACAGCTTTTAACATACTTTAATTTCTAATTAACAACTAATACCAGTCTGAATAATTAGAGCATCGAGACATTTTCAACACTTCAATTGTAGACTAAAATCTTTGACGCTCAAAATTTTATTGAGATGGTCATCATCTGATGCACATCTGAACAATCAGAAGAGATAAAACTTTATGGCATTTTAAAGGCATAAACTTGTAAGAAATTTACAAAAGTATCCATCAAAATCACAGTTTATAAAACATTTTATTTTCGAAGTAGTTGTAATCAACCGATATATACAAAAGATTTAAACTTTAGCCGAGTTTTAAATAGAACCAACATTAACAGCAAACAAAACTAAAATTGTTGAACAAATCCATACCTTTTTCCATCCTCTGGGATTTGATTGTTGCATAAGAAGTGAATGGTTCTTCATCTTATCTCCAAATTGAAATCTAAACCCTATGATAAGAAAAAACATCAAAGCTGTTGGAAAAACATAATCCATTTAATCTTTGTGAAGGAGTAACAACCATGTTATTCCTGTGTTTGGCTGGAAAACGACACACCAGAAGAAGGAAAAGGCCATGGACTCGTTTTTACACAGCCTGCACATTTAGATATTTAGGCCCATTAGGTTAGCAGTTAATATTCGGTTAATAAAATGTTGAAAAGGTATGTCGCTTGGTTCAACAGAACCATCACACCACTTCATCACAAACACACCGATTCTTTCTTATATATAGATAGGTTTCTGTACAAACTTTTGTAACCCACTTTATTCATCATCAATAAAATTCTGCAGAAGGGTTCAACACCCATTATGTTCATTGTTCTTCATTAATTCCTATTAATAGATGAATGATTATCAGATGTTTTTGATCATAAATCGATCCCTGAGATCGATCAAAGACCTTTGGAAATCGGCATATCAAAGCTTATCAGTGGCATCAACCCAAAGGATAAACACACTCCAATTCACTATTCAATCATCATCAAAACACCTGGCCATGGATGAAAAGAGCAGCGGAAAGAGATCAAAAGAAAGAAAGAAAGAAAACTAATGCTGCTATCCTTGATGTTGCACAAGAACACAGACGAGTTTTCATCAGTAATTCACAAGAAGAGAAGAACCGATTTAATGGTATTTACCTTAATGATTGACAAAGGAAGGCTACAGTTAAAGTGGATTTACCTTAAGTCGAATGGTTTGACAAATGGCAAGATATATGCCAAAGAAAGATGGGGACAAGGTCCGGATTTAAGGGGAATTTTACCTTAATCGAAGAAGACAACCGAGAAATGGCGACTTAACTAACCAACCAGAATAACAACCGAAAAGCCATGAAAAAATCAACAAGAAGGCAACAAGGAACAAAATTGGAAGAACACAAAGATTAAACAGATTAGGGGGGAATATGTTGGAAAAACATAATCCATTTAATCTTTGTGAAGGAGTAACAACCATGTTTAGACCTGTGTTTTGGCGGAAAATGACACACCAGAAGAAGGAAAAAGGCCAGGACTCGTTTTTACACACCTGCACATTTAATGATTTAGGCCCATTAGGTTAGCAGTTAATATTCGGTTAATAAAATGTTGAAAAGGTATGTCGCTTGGTTCAACAGAACCATCACACCACTTCATCACAAACACACCGATTCTTTCTTATATATAGATAGGTTTCTGTACAAACTTTTGTAACCCACTTTATTCATCATCAATAAAATTCTGCAGAAGGGTTCAACCCCATGTTCTTGTTCTTCATTAATTCCTGATAAAATATAATGATGAATTATCATGATGAAGTTGAACATAAAAATCCGATCCTAGGAGATCAACAAAGACCTTGTGAACGGATATCATGCTTATCAAAAGCTTAGATTTTTTTATGTTAAAGCTTGAACATTCTTTCCACTCATTTTGACTTGTAAATAATAATTGTATAAAATTATTTTGCATCTTGGTAAATGATATAGAACAAAATGGTGGGTTAACTCATCAGATACGGAGAGACAAAGTGTACAAACTTACTTACTTGGGGATATCTCCTGAGCGTGTCTTTCAGAATCAGGTCGGCTATTGGGTTGTGCATTCGACATCAGAGTAACGTCTGTGCCCACTGTGAAAAGAAAAGCAGAAAGTTCAGATGTTATAAACCATTTCAAATGACGGACAGCGTAAGCTGGGAAGTTAACAATACGAAGGAGACATACATGTGTCATGTTACGGCTCATGTATGATATGTTGTTCTCCAATATTTGCACCCGTTGGAAGCGTATTCATGGAATGGTCATTATGGGAACCTACATCAGCACAATGGCTACGGTTAATAGTAATTAAAATGCATAAATATGTCAATGTAAGCAATGATGCAATAAGAAATGCATACATGTTTTGTCAGCCGATTTGCTAGCTTGTGCTTTTTGTCGTCGTCAGCTATTAGACCGTGCATTCGATGTTCGAGTAACATCCATAACAGTTGCAACAATGAACAAAAAAATTTAGTGTTTATCAAATAATCTAAATATTCTAAACATTGGTATTGTGCTTACGTTGAAGTGCAAGTTGATGCTGTCTATTATTTGCATCCGTAGAAGCCATGCCTGCGCCGACACATACATTGAACTCGATCAAAGGTATTTGAACTACCTCACGATGTAAATACAGAGATTGATGGTACAAAAGATACATACGTATGTCGTGTTGCGAACTATTTATTGCATGTGTAGGAATGACAAATGAGCCACCAACTTCTCATCTGCTGCTCGTATTAGATGAGTATGGTAGATCACCATCTGGACAAGCATTAAGGTTATGAGTATTGTGGAATACTACCTAGAATACATACACAAAAATGTAAACTAAAAAAAACCAACCAAGAATATTGATCGTGGTAGTACTTTAACTTGTAAGGATGATATTCTATTTACCTTAACGCAAGCAATCCTCATCTGTATGGCGTCTCCCAACAGCTTTCTTGCAATTTGGCATTTCCTTCAGAAACGTACACACCACCTCACTTTTCAACAATTGGGATAAACCAATCTTCATTTACAATACTCATCACCCCAAAACTTAGAATATGTCATCAGAATGAATATGTCATCAACAGAAGGACGTGTTGGATTCGTTGATGACGGTAAAACGTTCTTAACACCACATACTTTGATAATATCAGGAGCATGACCACCCCCTGCACCTTCACTGAAACAAAAAAGGATAAAAACAACAGATTTAGATACACATTAGTGGAATCTAGATATGTAACAACAGATTTAGTTACACATTAGTGGAATCTACATACGTATATTAAGTAGTAGATGTCAAAAAACTATGCAAACACATCCACATATGCATTTATCATTTGATATAGGTACCTAATAAGTGATTAGGGGAAGCTCTTACCTGCGGTATGTATGAATTGTTCTATCTTTAATTGGAACAATTTTACGCTCAAAGAATCCAAATTCGTTCAAGGTGTAAGTGTGGCTATTAACCTTATACTAATTCTAAGTGCTTAATTATTCTAAACTAAGATGACAAGAAGCTTAGTCAAAAGTGTAAAAAGTGATCATCATCATTACAAAGAATCAGATAAGCACTTGGATAAGCAATTTGGAACATCTTTTTCTTAAACAACATATGCTTATACGTTCAATTTCTATCATCACAGACTCTTATAATCAATCTCATTAACCTCTTAAGCCCAAAAAAAGCCGTTTAAGTAATGAGTTTGTTAAGCAAACTCGAAGCTGAAGATGACATCGACAATTATATGATAAACATTAAATATATTTATACATTTTCTCTCTCCCCCATCAAATCAAAATCCAAATCCTAATCCAAATATAAATCCAAATCCTAAACCGATTTATAAAACAAACAGATTGTAAGGTTTTATAATTATTGTGTTTGATAAACATTAAATGTGCACCCAACAATCCTAAGGATTGTAAGGTTTTAAAATTATAATTTATAATTATAATGAAGTGTTATAAATGGGTCCGTTTGGTTTATAAATGGGTTTAAGATTTGGATATAGATTTGGATTAGGATTTTGATTTTGATTTGATGGGGTAGAGAGAAAATGTATAAATATATTTATTTTTTAATTTTTATATTAAACGGGGTTTGTCACCGCGCGTTTTCGCGGAGCGCGCGGGACTATTTTTGCAGCGGACCGATAACACCAAGTACTATTTTTCAGCGATTGGGACTCACCTTGTGTCACACCCCAAAAATTTAAGGTCAATATTTTAAACTTTTCCGATCATTATTTTTGATTTTTAAAACTTACGTTTTGAATCTTTCAGTTTACCAGATGTTTAACCCGCGTAACTCTTAAAAGACTCATCGGACGTGTGTTCGGACTTTGATTTTGATTAGCTTAGATATTAAAATGATTATTTATCTTTTCTAAGTGGTTTTTGTAGTTTTACGATCACTCCCGTATTTATTTTTTACACACACACTCTCATTATTCTCTCTCCCTCCCCACCTTCTTCTCCGGCGAGCTCCCCCGCCGCCGGCCACCACTCGCCGCCGCCGGAAAACTTTTCCGGCGGGCTTTTCCGGCGAAGACCAAAATCATTCCTAGTAACCCGATCTACCCGATCCCCTACACCACTCTCCTCCACGCGCCTTATAACACCACCATCACCACCACCGAACCCACGCCACCACCACACCCCGCCTGCCATCAACATCATCATCATAATACCAACATCATCATCACCAACAGCCATGACCCACAAGGGTGCGGGTGGTTTGTAACAACAAGAAAGGGGCGTTGGGTTCGATCTCAGCAGCAACATAGGGTCTTTTTGGTGTTGTTATATCGCCAAGGGTGCGTCCGGTTTTGTTATAAACACCACACCGGGTGCTCGGCAGAAAAACCAACCAGGGTGCGTTGGTTTAGGTTATAAATAAAAAGGGTGCGGGTGGGTTTGGTTGTGGTTCGCGGGTCAGTCACCCACGTAGGGTGCGTTCGGTTGTTATAAGCACCGAAGAGGGTGCGTTGGGTTGTAACAGCCAACACCAAGGGCGTGTTTGGTTGTGTCGGGTTTGACAGCGGGGTCAACCGGGGTCGGGTTTGGTTTGCAACAAAAGGGTGTGGTCGGGTTAGTGGTAACAGCCGACGGGATAACGTCGGGATGGTTGGGTTGTTTGGTTGGTTTGGGTCGGGTTCGTGGGTTCACAGCCGGGGTGTTTGATTGTTCTACCAACGAGAGTGCGTTGGGTTGAGGTTCACAGCCACCCCAAAAGGGTGCGTTGGTTTTGGTTATTAACAAAGGGCACGTTTGGCTGTCCGGGTCAGCAGCAAGAAAGGCTGCGATTGATTTATAGATGCACCAAGGTGTGCGTCGGGTTCGGGGCAGCCACCACCCTAAGGTGGGTTTGGGTGGCAGCCACCCAACAAGGGTGTGTTTAGTGTATAGATTGAAAAAGGGTGCGTTTGGTTCAACAGGTTGCACCACAAATGGGGCGTTTGGCTGAGACAGCCACAAGGGTGCGTTTGGATTTGGGTTTACCAAAATTAGGGTGCGTTTGGCTTAACAGCCACGCACAAGGGTGCGTTTGGCTGTCCATCAGCCGGGGTGCGTCGAGTTGTGGGATGACACCGAAATAAAGTGAGTTTGGTTAACACGAAAATATATAAATTGTTTCATTTAATCGATTTATATAAGATGTGATGAAAAATATTATAACTTGCGCGGTCTAGTTAAAATATGAAATTAATATTAAAACGGGACTTATATTAATGTGTAAGCAGTATTAGATATGCTTTAGACGAGAATTGGACTAAAAATGGACTTTAGTGCCTTTATATAACTTAATCATTCGAAATCTTTTCAAACCCTAAAAAGATGTCTGAAACTGAACCTATCCCTCCCACCTCGTCCGTCACTGCACTAAGAATCCCTATGATCAAGAAGGGTGAATATGATCTTTGGTCCATGAAGATGCGACAATATATTGCCATCACTGATCATATACTATGGGATATAATCACCAATGGAGACCAAGCCACAACTGATCCTGCATCCTCGTCAGCACCAAAAACTTCACTTGCTGCCAACGCAAGAAGAAACAATGAGAAAGCCCTTAACATATTGCTTTCTGCAATACCTGATAGACATCTGCTTAGTTTTCATGATGCCACAAATGCAAAAACCTTATGGACAGCCATAAAAGCAAGATTTGGAGGCAATGACGCATCAAAGAAGATGCAAAAGAATCTTTTGAAACAACAATTCGAGACTTTTACTATTGGATCTAGAGAAGAGCTAGATTCAGCATACGAAAGGTTTCAAAACATCCTTAGTATGCTTGAATTATATGATGCTAAAGTATCCCTTGAAGATGCGAATTTGAAGTTTCTCAGAAGTTTACCATCTGTGTGGCATGTCGTTGCTACAATGATTCGGGGACAACCTGGATTGGATGAATTGGAGTTTGATGATCTCTACAACAACTTGAAGGTGTATGAGCATGAGTTGAAGGGTGTTTCAAATTCCAGCTCACAAAATATTGCTTTTCTGTCCACTGAAGTCAAAGGCAGTACTTTGAAACAAAGTACTGCTGATCCAGCAAATATCCCAAAAGGATATACTCAGGCTCCCTCAAGCAAGGTGCAAACTGCTCCTAACTGTGCTTCCCATTCAAGCTCACAAAATATTGCTTTTCTGTCCACTGAAATCAAAGGCAGTACTTTAAAACAAAGTACTGCTGACCCAGAAA